>PISX010014446.1:0-53202 GCA_004024625.1 Mellivora capensis
CCACCAGAAGGAATGTCCTGTGGATTTGCAGGTCCTGGTGACCAAATGGAAAATATACTGATGTGCCAATTTGAAGAAGTTCATATTGTAGTATAGCTCTGTCCTTAAACTACATGCGTAACTGCAGTATAATCATGCATATAATGAGAAGTTTGATCTAGCAATGCTATCCAGCAGAACTTTCTACTATGATGAAAATGTTTTGTAGCTGCACTGTCAGGTATGGAAGCCACCAGCCACATGTGGCTACTGAGCAATTAAAGTGTAGTGAATGCAAATGAGGAGCTGTGTTTTTAATTTTCACTTTATTTCTAATTACTTTACATTTAGTTTTACATAGCCACAGATGCATAGTGGCTATCATATTAGATAGCACAGATAGAGTATTTTTTAAGATCTTTTCTGGTTCTAGCATTCTGTGATTTATAGAATTCTCTAGGAAAAAAACTGTGGAAAACAAGTATTATTACAGTGGATCTTAGAACTTAGTCTCTAGGATCTGTATATTTTGGAAGGTGGTGACAGGAGAATATATAAAAAGGGACCCCTTTAAGAACACAGGTCTTGAGAAGTTAAGAGCACTTCTGCCTGGAGAGGGTGGAGTACTCTAATGACACCTGTCCCCCTGATATTTTCCAAGTCCTTGACTGTACCTGACTTGAAAGACTCACTTTCTGAAAAACTCATTTTCTGAAAATATTTGTCAATATTAATTGACATTACTTATTATAGTGTAACTCATTTCACACAATAAACCTGTTATCCTGGGGTGCCTGGGTGGCTCAGTGGGTTAAAGCCTCTGCCTTCAGCTTAGGTCATGATCCCAGAGTCCTGGGATCGAGCCCCACATCAATCTCTCTGCTCGGCAGGGAGCCCGCTTCCTCCTCTCTCTCTACCTGCCTCTCTGCCTACTTGTGATCCGTCAAATAAATAAATAAAATCTTTTTAAAATAAATAAATAAACCTGTTATCCAAATATATTATTACTATTATTGACTTACAGATGAAGAAAATAAGGCAAAGAAATGTTACGTAACTTGTCCCAGGCTATCCAACTAGAAATGAATGGCTGCACCAAGATACGAGCCCAGATAATTAACTCCAGAGTCTGCCTTCAAAAAAATGAAAACAAACTTCTTAATGAATAAAAATACACATACAGAGCAGAGCTCAAATCAAAAGTATACTTGATAAATTTTCACAAAGTAAACATACCCAGATCACTTCCAGAATTTTTCCAGCATCACTGTCCCATTCAGTCACTGCTCAAATAAGGTTATCAACTATGCTGATTTCTAACGCTATAGTTTGGTAAAGCACATACTTTAACCACTACATTATTTATCCCTGAAGACAGTATTAAAAAAATCACATCTTTGTAACCAAGAGAAAAAAAACAAACACACTTATAGCAAGAGCAATAGCTATTTGGTGGTCTCAAATCCATCGGTAGTAAAATGGACTATCAATAGGTAGGAAAGCTACTCCATATGTATTTTTTTGAGCACCTACTCTATGGCAAGCACTATACCAGTGAGCACTGGTATTCAACACTGATAAAAACAGACAGGGTTCCTGCCTCATACAGCATTTAGTCCTTGGCCGAGCTCAGCAACTAACAGTCAATTTAGAGTGGAGGGATTTACCCAATGAATGGCCTTGGTAATAGCTAACAGGCTCAGTAGCAATGCCAACACCTCAGAGAGACCAACACCTCAGAGAGAAGTTTCCCTGGCTTTGGTCCTTAGAATTAAAGCAGAATGCCCTTCGAGCCTCCTGGAATTTTGGAAAGGTGACAACTGGAGCTTATTGCATGGATTCACACTAAAAATAACTCTATAAACAATTTCTAAATACTGTCTTTATAAGCAAAAACTTGAGAAAATTCTGCAGGCTTAATGTAACCAGAGAGATTACAACATGAGATGGGAAATGTGGGAATATTGTGTGGACAGAAAAAAAAGGCCACCAGGGAATTCCACCCCAGCTGATGAAGAATGATTGCTCTACAATGACAAGCAACTGAGCAATTCTCACTAATATTTTCCAGAGCAAGGAAGGGGCTAATACAAGACAGTGAAGAGGGGTACTTCCAACAAACATATTCTAGGATATCCACAAGCAAAGGGACCAGTGACAGTAAGGAAAAAAAAAAAAAAAGATTTTCCTTGTATTACTAAGAGTTGAGCTTTGACCTGGGCATGTGTAAGTATGCCTAGGGATACTTCAACCACTGTTCTCCTCTGGCTCAGGGAGAATGTACGGAGAAATCACCTCTTAAACACACCCATCTTGCTTTTTCCGAAGTCAATTTGATTTCCCCCTTGAAATGCATATGCTAATATGACTCTGGGGAATTGTGCAAACCTACCAACACATCACAAGTTCAGCTGTTTAGACACTGTTGGGTTTTCTTAATGCTGAGAAAATAGCATGGGAGCCCTGCAGGAACTGTGCCATCACTGTGTTTTTCTTATCCAAGCTCAGTTCTCACACTAGCTGGAGCTCTTGCATCTACTGTACAATGAAAACATACTGTGGGAACAACTAAAATTGCATCTCGGGGGAGGAAAAGGGGTGCATTATCTCCTGTTACCCAACTCCATGCTATCTAACCAGTGTTACCCATCCTTGCATCAAATCCACATAGCTAATGGAGCATGACTGGCCCTGAGGACCCCAGTCTATTTATCATAAACAGTGAATGGGAGTAAGCAATAAACAGGACTTCCCACCACGAAAAGCTGATTGGGGCTGTGCAGAGCGCTTGCAGGGAAACCCAAGTCCAGAGGGGGCAGCTAGTGTGCAGTGAACTGAAAGAATGGCCCCAGGTTCTTTCCTGTAAATGAGCAAGAGGCAAACTCCCAGGAGCTTTGTGGTGCCAACAAGGAGCAGCCAGGATTAAGCAAGGAATTCTGCATGGCTCAGGAAGTTCTGCCTCAAAGAAAAATCTGAACAAGAGAAAAGTCACACTTCCAAAAAGAGAATGTTAGGACATCTAAATCCACAGCTCGTAATCTCTCCCTGCATTGATCTCAGCTTGAATACAATAGGACCTGACAATCTTCCAACTTGGGTCTTGTGCCTTGACAAACCAGAGTGCAAAAACTAATGTTTCATCTTTCAACTATGTGGAGCACACCCAAGGCTACTTTGTAAAGGTCTGTGCAATGACCTGCCCCCTGGAGCCTATGTAATACTGGCTGGGAAGTTCCCAGAGCCTGCAAATGATCATTTCTGCCTCTTCAGCTGAAAGAGAGTGCTCTAAAGGAGTATCCTCTTGGTTTTCTCTTCCTGTGGCCAAAATCTTTTTACTCTGCACCCTGTTCTTTCCTTCAAGCGGCTGGGGGCTAGACTTTTCTTTTTATTAATTCACTCCTCAAATATTTATTGAGCACCTACTTATGTGTCAGGTACTTCTCTAGGGGCAGAGGATACAGCACACCCAAGACAGACAAAGTTGCTCCCTTCATGGAGATTATATTCTAATAAGGGAAAAGATAAAAGACAAGTAAGTAAATGCATCATCATATTAGGCAGTGATAAGCAGCATGCAGAATAAAGAAAGCAAGCTAAAGAGACAGATTATAGATAGGGTGGTCAGAGAAAGTGCTTCTAAGGAGATGGAATTTCAGCAGAAACCTAATGATGTAATCAAGCCATGTGGACACCTAGGAGAAACATGGTCCAGGAATAGCATGGTAGTAGGAATAGAAAGTATAAAAGCTAGAAGGTGGAACCAGGCTCAGCATGCAGGAAGAACAGCAAGGAGACAAGTATAGCTAGAATACACCAAGCAAAGGGGAAATAACAGAAGATGGTATCAGCATCAGAAAGGAAGGCAAATACCTAATCACCTAAGAATCAGGTAAGGATTTTGTATTTCATTCCAGGAGAAAGGGAGGTCATTCGAGCATGGCTAAGATATGATCTTTATTGCTAAACTTTGTGACTCTCAGTAGCCCCACTCAATCATAGTGATTCCACAGTAAGACTGAGAACCAAAGTTCTAGCTGGAGAATACACAGCCAGTGAGGGGGAAAAAAAAAAAAAAAGACATAAAAAGACACCATTTCCAATGGATCAAAGCTCAGATGGGACAGCAAGAGCATAAGGATTCTTCAGTACAATCTCCTGCCCTCTGCCCTTATCTTTAAGATGACCCAGTTGCTACTCTTGGGATCTGGAGAAATTCTGGGTTCATCCTATCGGTGCCCTGACTAGCCACAGGTCCTTCCTGGCATGCGCATATGTCTGTGCCCAGCTTCCCACCTCTACTACTTGCTATTGCCACTGCACCCAAATTTCCTGTTACAGTGAATTATGCATCCTCTTCCAAGGTGTTCTGCCTCTATGCCTGGAATGCGCCCATTATTCTGCCACAAGTGACATTCTCTGCCTTGTATGCCTGAGGAAACACCCACTCACCCTTTAAGAGTCAGCTTAAATAGTATCTCTTCTGCAAAGGACACAGTGTTTCTGTTAAAATGAATCACACTATATTGGAGTATAAACAGATGACCATAGATAAGAATAAATTATCCAGACTTGGGGGGAAAGGTACCAATTCCAAAAAATGCTGTTCCTGCTTGTTGCTATGGAGGAGGTACCACACCCCTGGGGTAGAAGAGGTAGGCCACTCTAAGATAAGATGTGCTGCTAGTGTCCTTCATCAGAGAGGAGGTCACTTCTGGAGTAGGAAGAGGAGAACCAGAGGGGGCAACGATTTCTTAGGGACTGAGGAAATTGGGTTAGACACTCACCCATGGAAGCTCTGAACTTTCCAATAGATGGAGCTCAGCTGACCGTGGCCACTGGGGTTAGGTAGGGAGCTGGCCCACTGTGCTTCGGGGTTTGTGTGCCAATTTTGTCCTGCTAGAGTGAATTGGTGAAAAGAACCAAGTTTCTGCTCCCTGAGGTGAGGACTGTGAGGAGGGCTGCTCCTCTATCAATGAGGAAAACAGACAAAGCCAAATTGGATGGCTATCTGTTCCATGGGGATGGCTCCTAGCCCTCCCCGCTTACCCCGTCCCCAACAACTGCAGCAATGAAGCATAGAAAGTAGCCTGTTTCTTAGATACGTAGCTTCCAATCCAGCATCCACAGTTTTGTTTTGTTTGGTGTATGTAGGGAAACTAAGTTCCAGATTTATTAGAAAGATTTGAGGGTACCTAGTACTATCCAACCCTTTTGCTACAATAAATACCTTGGAGATTCTTGGGCTTCTATGGGGAAGGAAATCTGGGTAGGCTGGAATTCCTACTCTGAGGGACAAACAGAGGTTTAGGATTGTTGAACTTCAGGCCACTGATGTGGATAACATCAACAGACCAATACCTGTAAGAATGGACTCACAGGTTATGTCATTTTTGGCTTCTCTGCCCCATTCTTCAAGAACAGAGAAGGCAGGTTACCCATCTTTTTTTCTCTTCCAACAGTCAAGATGCCTGGCACTTAGTGGATGCTCAATAGATGTGCACTGAACAAACACATGAGTGGGTAAATAAGGAAGGGGAAAGGAGATGAAAGAAGGCAAGGGAAAGAGGGAGAAAGCCAGGCAAAACTTGCCATATGGGAAACCATGTGTTCAAAACAAAGATTTGTGTGCCTTCCAACATTTTGAGTCCATAAAGGCAAGTGCTTCACCTGTAAAACCATATACTACCTTTGATCTTGCCAGAAGAGGTCTTTCTGTATCATTTATAGAAATGCTTACCAACCTGTTCTACTACTATTGAAACAGCGAAACAATTTATCTGTAGATAATCATCAACTAAAGAATATGTGTTTCCATTGAATGAGATGTTAAATAAAGTAGCTGCCCTGCACTGTGGACAGTCTTAACTCAGAAGACAGCAATCATAGACTAACAAATATTAATCTACTACTTTTCGTGATTAAATTGAGGTTAAAAGCCAAGTAGCTCCTTGTATAAGATCAAAGTCAGTGAGATTCCAGAAAGGCAACTAAATTCCAAACTTCTCATTGACTCTGTTTAGCAGTTAAGAAGATCGTTATTATTATTTTAATAACTGGGAGGAACAATGGGTTTTTGTTTAAAAGGCATGAGTTTGAGTCTGACTCTTCCTTCATTCAACTGTGTGACATTGGCCAAATCATTTAACCACTCTGAAATTTGGGGTCATCTCATCAATGAAGGGAAGATAACAATAGTTAACTCGCAGTGTTGCTGTGAAAACTAAGCAAAATGGTACATGTGAAATAACCGTGAGGTATTGAGCACAATATGAATATAAGTCATTTTGGATACAGTTCTGTTATTAGAGTATCAATGGGATAAACCAATATATTTACAACCTATTTACTTTATTGTTATAATTAAAGAGCATAGTGAAGGGGTATCATTAGATTTTAGGCAGGAATGTGTATTTCAATCGACATATAGGAAAATTCTTGAGAGGTTTTCTTTAAAAACATTAATCAGAGTTACAGCAAGTGAAAGAGCCCTGGGAGAAACATAAAGACTTTAAGAGTGAAAAGTATTTTTATAATTTATTGCCTTTCATATTTTGCTTTCCAAATCTGCCTCAAAATATTGGCTCCTCATGGCCATTCATACTTTGTAAAATTTTATCTGGCCAGAAAAATAAGGTCTTTCCAGGCATAGCAAGGTTAGAAAGTATAAATACAAAGATGGATAGAATTGATGACATAAAAATCCTAAATGTCAACAGAGCAAGAAACCAAACAAATAAAGCACAGTTGAAAGACAGATTACAAGTAGGGTAAAATGTAGCAAGCAGAAAAGAGAAAGTACCAAATTCCTGCATTTATAAGTTTTTAATACAAAAATTATAAACAATACAATGGCACGTATGGTCAAATGGCATAGAAAGATAATTCATAAGAGAAGAAACACAGATGACAAATAAGAATACCTGATCTCCTTAGAAATTTTCTTTTTACATTTTTATTTATTTATTTGAGAGAGAGAGAGAGAGAACAAGTGGCACGGAGGGTCGCAGGGAGAGAAAGAAGGAGACTCCCGCTGAGCAGGGAGCCTGACACAGGGTTTGGGGCTGGATCCCAAGATCCTGAGATCACAACCTGAGCCAAAGGCATATACTTAAACTACTCAGCCTCCCAGCTGACCCTGATCGCCCAGGAATTAAAGGAGTATAAAGTGAAACAACAAGAAGCTATTTTTCTCTTATCAGATAGGCAAAGGTTTAAAAGAATGTTAACACCCTTTGTTGCCAAGGGTGTAGGAAGTGGGCACTCTCATTAACTGTTGGTGGGATTAATTTTGGTACAATTTTACTGAAGGGCAATTTGGCAAGATCCCTAAAAATCTAAAATAGGTAAACTCTTTGATCAACTCTTTCACATCTAGATATTTATTCTAAAGAAATCATGAGAGGGTCGCCTGAGTGGCTCAGTGGGTTAAAGCCTCTGCCTTCAGCTCAGGTCATGATCCCAGAGTCCTGGGATCAAGCCCCACATCGATCTCTCTATTTGGCAGGGAGCCCGCTTCCTCCTCTCTCTCTACCTGCCTCTCTGCCTACTTGTGATCTCTCTCTCTCTCTGTCAAATAAATAAATAAAATCTTAAAAAAAAAAAAAGAAATCAGGAGACAAATGCACAAGATATCTGTATAAAGTTATTTCTCATGCAGTTGTTTATTACAGAAAACTGGAATCAACTTAAATATCCAGGAGATTATTTTCAATAAATGATGAAACACAAATACAGTAGAATATCACAAACAGTGATCTAGTTACTGTTGTGAAAAAGCTATCTGTAATTAAGAGACAAAACAGTAAAAATTATGAATCTGGTTATTGTCATTGGGTGAGATAGGGTTGATATTCACTCTATAATTCTCTTAATTGTTCCATTCATGTTTTTATTGTATGAAGCATGTAATAACAACTACTGTTATATTAAAATAGATAAAAGCTATTTCCAAAATGATTTTTTTCAAAGCAATATAGCTTTTTTACAATAACTGTTTCACATCACAATATTTTAAGTATTACTTCCTTTTTTCTTGAAGGTTCCAACTGAGACATATTTGAGATCATTCCAACACAATATTCTCTCTAGGACAACATGATTTGTTTTCACCCTCACAGTTTGATATTCTGACATAAAAGCTAAAATAATGAGTCAGCCTCTTTCTCCCCAACCCTCACCAGGAACTGTAGCCTCCTTACCTACTTTTCTATTGCTAGGACAAAACTCAGCTCCAAATCAAAGAACCCAACTGCATGGAATAGCCTTTTCATGCAAGGCTATTAATCACTTCTCCAACTTTTGCTTGCCCATCTCTGAGGTGACCAAGGGCCCAGGCCTGGGTTACTTTATTCAAGAACAGCAGTGTAATTCCATTTAAAAAATCACTCAGTTCAATGAAAAAAAAAAAGTATTCAGGACCAGAGCTTAGTTGATATAGCACAGCAAATGGAGCATACTGTGATTTTAGAACAAGGTTGCACAGATTTAAATTTTACTTACTATCTCTGTAACTTTGATGAATTATGCTAACCCTCAGGTCCCATACCTATACAATAAGTTTATAAACATCTTCTTCATTGGATGGGAGAAATCACATATACAGCACTTAGCACAATACTTGACAAGTAGTTAACACTCATGGATGCTGGTCATTAATATCATCATTTGTCTTAATTATCTGTTATTGTGAAATTAATCCAGTTTCGTGGATCAGGAATGTGAGGAAGGCTTGGCTGGGTCTCCTGGCTCCAGACTTTGCACAAGGCTATAGTCGAGGTGTCAGCTGGAACTGCAGTCATCTTACTGATAAACTGGGGGAGAGTGGTTAGGGGGGTTCCACTTCCAAGCTCAGCCAAGGTACTGAATTGGCAAGATTTAGCTGCTGGACTGAAGTCCTGTTTCTTAGTAAGAGGGCCCTCAGTTCCCTGCCACATGAGCCTCTCAATAAGCTAGCTAAGAACAGGGCAGCTTACTTCATCAGAAACAGCAAGTAAAAGGGCAAGAAAGAGTGCCAGCATGAGGGAAAGTGCAAGCAAGATAGAATTCACAGACTCTGATAACCTAAAATTGGATGGGACATTTTCTATTCCTTAGGAGTAAGTCACTAGTCCCAGCCAACAAACAAGAGGAAGGAATTACACAAGGAAGTGAATAAGAAAGAGGTAGGGATCATTGAGAGCCATTTTAGAAATAGGCTACCATATAATTCTCAAGCTTTTCCAAGAAAATAGTAACATCTGAGAAGTATATTATATGACTTTAGTAGACTTGTAGACAACGAGACAGATTTCAAAGTGTCTAGTTAGAGTTAATGGATCATTCTGCCTGAACTACTATCTCAGTTAACATGGTGATAGGGTTCACAGAGACCTAACATAAGGGAAAGAGTTGGTGCTACAGAAGTCTTCTCCAGTATTTATACAACAAAAGCAAAAGAGATTTTTTTTTCCTGTTTGTTTTCCAAATATAACCCAACTCTCTGCTCTCTAAGATACTCCTTAACTAACTTTTGAGGAATTTAGACACCACCTCAGCTCTCAGGGTCACTTTCCTCTTACAGCAAAGAAAGGTGGTCCCACACTTGACTCTGTCACAGCCTACCTCTTGCTGTCTTCTGGTTCCTAATGGGATGAGGCTATTGTTTATTTTCCCAATTCACCTCAGGTTGTAAATACCCCATTTTCTTCACTCCTCAAAGCACCAGGGAGATTTTGCCACTTGATTTCAGAGAGCAATTCAGTTTTTCTTGGATCTTTCAATTCTCTTTCTAGATCATACCTTATACTACAAAAACAAAAACAAGTGTCTATCAAGAGAAGAATGGATAACTAAATTTTAATATTACAATGGGACTGGCTTCCATGTGTGGAAGAGCATACAGCAATGAAAAGAAACTCATTAGACTGCAACGACAGGGATATATTTTTTTTTAATTATGTTGAGTAAAAGAAGACATTACAAAGTAAAACTTTAGAATTTCACATGACTTTCAAGAATAGGCAAAACTAGTCCATGGAGATAGAAGTAAGAATAAATGTTACCCTCAGGGGGAGGTGGGAAACTAGAGTGCACAGGGGCATGAGGTAATTTTCTGGAGTGATGGAGGTGTTTTAGATCCTGATCTAGGTGATAGCCATATTAGTATAAAAATATGTAAAATGTCTTTGACCTGTACATTTAAGATGTCTGCATTTTGTAATGTAGAAATTACACCTCAATAAGCACTGAATAAAGTTAAAATACTGAAAACGCTTTTTTCTAATTAGGCAGAACCTCCTATTCCACTTCCACAGAACACCCAAATAAACTTCAATATTCTACCATGTGTTGTTTGGAGAATTTATCCTCTCATCTTTCCCTGTTGGGAATTACTATGCAATTCATTTATTCAACTGCTATTTATGCAGCATTCACTATGTCCTCTATATAGCAGAACTGGTTTTGAGGAGCCACAGCTGCAGGAAGAACTAACTATTTTATCCCTAGAGTACACTTGCCCCAGTGATTGGCTCAGGACAGGCAGCCTGGGCTTGTGAGTGGAACTGGATGAGAACCAACTCCTACTCAAACACACAGACTTCTGGTTCAACTAGAAATTCAGAGGCAGGCACCTTACATACGGACAGGTGGGTGATTGCAGAGATGGGAGCTCCTTGCCTCCATTTAATCCCTTGTCCTTTTTTTCATGAGCGTGCTTGACAAAACATGTGATGAGGGATTAAGAGAGGGGGTTAATCTTGACAAACAGAAGGTTTCCAAACCACCTTCAAAGCTGTTGAGATAACTCAACAAAAATAGTTTTTTCCCCAAGGAATACCAAGAACTAATAGCATCGAGGGTGGTTGTCTAGTTGAGGGTTGAGTCAGAGCCAGCATTGAAGATAAAGGAAAGGAGGTTAGTAAGACAGGTTTTCCAAGCACACAGGAATATAAGGTGGGGAGGTGGCTTGGTATGACTCTAGAGTCTGTGCCAGCTGGGGTATTTGGTACTAAAGTCTTCAGGGAAATTCTCCTAAATATCTTCTAAGTTCCTATTCTTTGAAACAGAATTAGACTATTGCTATTGCTAAAAGCACAATCAGCATCTCATTAGTGTTTGCCAAGGATTGTACTCATTTTTTTTTTTTTTGTCTAAATGAGCCAAAAAAACAAGGTTTTTTTCAGGAATTACAAGTGTTAATATAGAGAAGCAATGTTATATATAAAACATGGGTCAGGATGCCTGGATGGCTCAGTCAGTTAAGTGTCTGCCTTTGGCTCAGGTCATGATCCCAGGGTCCTAGGATTGAGTCCCACGTCGGGCTCGTTGCTCAGCGGGGAGCTTGCTTCTCCCTCTGCTTGTGCTCGCTCTCTCTTTCTCTCTGACAAATAAATACAATCTTAAAAATGGGTGAATCCTATTTCATTGTTCTTTGTTCACAGTCTCATTATCCTCAACTTCTAAGGATGCTGATATCTTCTCTTACTTTCAATATTTATAAACTTACATCAGAAATACCAATGACTTTTAAGATCTTATGTATTTGTGGCATTTTTATAATGATATATTTTGCTGTTTAAGACTTTTAGGAGCAGACACTCATACACACAATTGTTTTGATCAGCTTATAATACAAACTGTTAGAAGTACACACATAGAACACCCTAGAGTTAGTAAAAAATATGAGATTAAATAAACACATATCAATTTTAAATGAATATTGATTCCTTTAAATTAATACCTTAGAAGATACTTATCCCAACAAAAACTCTTTGAAATTCTTCCTAGAGCTAGTTTATCAGGGGCGCATAATACAGTGACAGATAAGATGAAAATCATTATTTTATAATTACAACTTTCTTTAATTAAGAAAGATGTTGGCCCAGCTTACAATCAAGATCAAAACCACCAATAAAGAGAATGATACACTATAACTGAGGCAATTTTAAAAATACCCACAGTTCAAAAGTATAATTTTTAAAAAAATGTGTGGGGGTACCTGAGTGGCTCAGTCAGTTAAGTGTCAGACTCTTGATTTGGGCTCAGATCATGATCTCAGGGTTGTAAGACTGAGCCCTACGTTGGGTTCTGTGATCAGCAGGGAGCCTGCTTGGGATTCCCTCTCCCTCTTCCCCTGCCACTCCCTCCCCTCTCTAAAATAAATAAATAAATCTTTTTTAAAAAGTGTGGTAAGCAATGGCAGCATTGTGACATGGCAGCATAGGTATGTGACAACCCTCCCAAGCTATTCTTTACTGGAAACGATAGTCATTTTTTGTAATAAGACTTTTTGTGAAATTTTTTAAAAGGAGAGAAACCCAGCCAATCTCATTCTAGCGTTATCATTCCTCTATCAATGAGTACATATGCACCATGCATCTTACCATCACTCTATGAATGGAACTTTTTAGTTTTTAAAATAAAATTTATAAATTTTCCTGTTCATAAATTAATATGTTAATCAAAGAGGGCAACATAGAAGAGTATAAAGAAGAAAATATAATCACTTATTATCCCACCACCAAGAGATTGATAATTTTAAAGGCGAGTTACAACATTCTCTCTATAAGTCAGTCCTCAAGTAATTAATGCCAAATAGATGAGTGCCTTTGGTGTTAGGAATTCTTTGCCTTTCACACCTCAGAAAGCTGTGTCTCACAGAATGGAACAAGCCAAGAGGCGTTTGCCTTCCCAAACAAATTAGGATCAATAAAAATAGAACAGGAGGTACTATCAGCTTTTTTATATAATTGAAGCCACTCAAACATTTCATCCACTAGCTATGGTCAAATCCAAACAACCCTGCCAACATCTGGACTTCAGAAACAAAGGGCTCTACTCTTCCTAAGAGCCCTGAATTTACCTACAAGGACCAAAGTAAGCAAAAACGTATTCTTGACAAAGAATTTCCAGAGTCCTGAAGTGTAAACCTAAGTTTACTACTAATTACTATAATTGTGAGCCACCAGGCATATGGAACATGAATTCCTCCATCTACATTACTAGAAATCCATATAAAACCAACTGAATGAGGATTTCCTCTTTACCATCTTCCTGTATTCCTTTGACCACTCTGATGCTCTTCCTCTGTGCCTCAGTCCCTGAGCTGGGTGCTGACTCTATAAATCTAGAGCAAAGTGAGGACCAGTCTGGGTTGGAGAGGCAGACCTCAGAGATACTAACATACAATTAAGGCTGAAGTAATAGGACTAGCTCACATCTCCAAGGAAGAGCATGTAGAGTAAGAAGAGGGAAAGACCACGATGGAGACCTGAGGAACCCTTGAAGTATGGAAAGACATGGTCACTAAAAAAAAATAGGGAGCAAGGAACAGGGGCATGCACCTTGGTATCTATATTCTGAATGCATATTATCATTATTTGTTATAAAGATCTCCTTTATATTAAATATCTCACTAGTAAGAACTTTTGTCTTATTTATCTTTGGGTTTTCTTTAGCACCCAGATGTTTAATTGAGAAGAGAGGGCAGAAGAAAGAGAGGGTAGAAGTAGAAAAGAAGGAAGAAATGGAAGAGATAGAGTGAAACTAGGAAGACAGGAAGGAGAAAACCAACCAAAGAGGTAATATTTCCATACATATTCCCTGTCCAGCCTGCTTGTTAGAACTGTGGTGACTCTGAACCAAAAGAAGCAGAGAAAGAAGCTTGGATATAGAATATTTCAATGCATATCCATTATTGCTTAGGTAACTCAAGGTCAACTCTAAGAAATCAGCCTCCAGAACAGAGTCCTATTTCCATTCAGAGTACCCAGTCCTTCTACATATACCTGAAAAAATAGTGGTAACATCAGTAAAATCAAACCTTCTGAAGTGAAAACATCTTCACTGGTTCTTTAGGCTGCTGAAAGGAAAATCAGTAAAATAGATCTTAGGAACTGAACTGGCTCCGTACTAAAAAGAAGGTACAAAAGACTTAATAGCAGCCAGATAAATGAGTGTTTGCAATTTTCCACTTACAGTGGCTTGCAGGAGATAAGACTGTGAGGTGGCAAAAAGAGAGCAAAAAGGTGTTGGTTCAGAAGACATTCATACTGCCCTGTTGGTGGATTCTGCACGATGGCAAATGATAGCTCTCTAAATGGTTGTGGTCTGCATCATCTAAAAACTCCTACTTATTTTTTCCCAGCCAAAGTTTATCTCCACTTGACTTTGTAGGTCCTTGAAGCTAATAAATTATAGAACTACTTGCCCAGAAAAATATTTTTTATGGAAAGAATCTATTGTAATCTAGAGGAAACACTCATTGTCTGAATTCCAACAAACCTGTTCCATGATATGTTTGAGTTCTCACACTCTGCCCAAAACCAAGACATGTACCATGAATAGAAACAGTTTAAGGCACCTGATCCAAGACTCACACTGTATTACAAATTCAGTTCTCTCATTGGAAGGTTGGGTGAGGAACAGGGAGGTTCAGAAAAATCTTTTTATCTGGCCATACTTGGAACTCTTTGTTTAGTCTGAAGAAATCCAAATCATACAGTTCTTAAGATTCTGTACTTTTTCACTTTGCCTTTGTGTATGCTGCATGCACCAAAAAACTGTCAAAGTACAAAACTCATTTCTAGAACAACTTAGAGCCAGCCCACACCAAACAACGATTTAAAATATTGTGTTGTTTTTCTGTCGTTCCTTCAGAGAACAACATTAATTTTCTGGGTGCTTACAGGAATTTCCTTAACAACTCAGTCAGATAACACTTGCCCCCATTTTCCAAATGAAAAACTATTTTGAAAATGGCATAGCATAGCCTATTCTTTTTTATGGGGTCCTCAATACCTACCCAATTTTCCCCTCCCCTTACCTTCCTGTTGCTTCCCTCCCAAGAGAAGCATGAAACGCCAACCATTTCTTCACAGCATGCATACATACACATACGCAAGCATAGATACCCACTGTGTTGACTACATTTATTTTCTAATTCTTGATACTCTGGCATTCAGGGTGCTGATCTTAGAAAGACTGTCCCTCCCAGGACTAATTCCTAGAGATAACACATTACTTCCCTGGGAGTGAAGCCTTTGATGAATAAACCAACCAATCAAAGTATACACTACCAACCATCTCCTTCATCAAATTCTCAAACACTGAGCCAATAATTGCCTTGCCTTAAAACATCCCAGGGCCAGGTACCAGACAACTGGGAACCACCCCTATAGCCCCAAAACCACCGGAATTATACAAATTATTTAATCCGAAACTTAGGGTATCTTTCCTGCCTCACCCATTTCTTCCCACAAAAATCCCAGTAAAGGTTCAGAGCCCTCTGGCTCCTGATTAATTCTTTTGTTTCCCTGTATGACTCTGCATGGTGTGTATGCTATGCCTTATGTTTCTAGGGATCTGTGAGTATAAAATTCTTCCTCTGTAACAATCATTTCTGGGTCTATGTGTCTTACTATACCTGATAAGAACAAATCGTGGGTGCATTTTTAACATATACACATTCTGAGAAAACCCAATAACTTAAGTGCTTTAGAATTCACTCACTTTTACTAGGTCACCTAAAAATAGAGGGACAAGGATGAGAAATTCTAGTTCAAGGTTCTAATCACTAGGGAAGAAAGCATCCTCTACGTACTATCTCAAATCCCGTTCTATCTAACTGCAAATGAGAGTCCTTACTTTAAGTGCCAGGCCTATGAACCCAATTGTATTTTTATGAATCTGTTTATATAATGTGTATATACACGTGTACTGCGAGCTTCCCAAGGCCAAGCATAGTAACTCACACTTTTTTGCTTCTCCTAGCACAGGGAAGGATCATACTACATAAATAGTATTTTTTAGTGATTAATACATGGCCACTGAATTTACAGTTTGGACCAAGTTGTGGATCTGTTACTTACTACCTTAAGCAAGAAGTTAATTCATGGCTCAATTTCCTCAATTATAAAATGGATATAATGATATTTCATACAATTAAACTAATAATATATGTAATAAACTTGGCAAAATTCCTAGAATATAGAAATCCTTCGATAGGGACACCTGGGTGGCTTAGTCAGTTAAGCATCCAACTCTTTTTTTTTTTTAAGATTTTTTTATTTATTTGACAGACAAAGATCACAAGTAGGCAGAGAGGCAGGCAGAGAGAGGGGAGGAAGCAGGTTCCCTGCTGAACAGAGAGCCCGATGTGGGGCTCTATCTCAGGACCCTGGGATCATGACCTGAGCTGAAGGCAGAGGTTTTAACCCACTGAGCCACCCAGGCACCCCAAGCATCCAACTCTTGATTTTGGGTCAGGTCATGATCTCAGAGTTGTGAGACCAAGCCCTACATTGGTCTCCCCACTAGGTGTGGAGCCTGCTTAAGATACCCTCTCTCCCTCTACCCCTCCCCTGCCACTGGCATACTAGCACTCTCTATCTCTAAAATAAAATTAAAATAAAAATTAAAAAAGGAAAGCTTTTGATATATATTTTCTAATATCATTATTGTGGTGGGTACTTTAGAAGCACAGGTTAAATAGCATTTAAGACAAAATCTCTTCTTAACATGGTCATATTGTTTACACCTACCTATCAGTTTAATTAGGAAAAATGGAACAGAAAGAATATTTATTAAGCATGTTCTGTAAGCCAGACATTGAGCTAGACCTTTGCTTTATTTATTTCATCTAATCCTCATATAAACACTATGAAGTAACATCATATCTGCCTTACAAATGAGGTAACTAAAGCTCAGAGAGACCAGTCTCTTCAAGATAACCCAACTTTTAAGTAGCAGAGTAAGGATTTGGAAAAAAAAAAATCTGTCCAATTCCCAAGCCCACTGGTCCTTGTTGCCTCCCAAGTTGAACTGTTATCCAACATCCTAGGAAAGTTTAATTATCAGGGGAGCTCCTGGGAATTGGTAGAGAGCAGAGATAATATAGTGATATGCTCCTTAGCAGAGAAAATATCCAGGTTGCCCCTTTGTAAACAAAAAACATGGGAGTAGAGATACAAGCACTGAGAGGAAATATGAAAAGACAAAAGCAGATGAAATAAGAACTGGAAAAATTTATAAAAAGAAGTGGGAAAAAATTATAGTATCACAAAAATGGAGTTTACATTAAATGCAGCAATAAGGAGAGTAAACACATATATAGTAAAGTGACACAGATATAGTAAAACACATGGAGGATGTGGTTAGAAAAGTGAATAAAATAAACTGGAAGTAAACAAATGGTTAAAAAAAAAGTTCAGAGAAGATGATGATAAATATGGAAGAAACTAAGAAAACATGAATGATAGTGACATTCCTGAAGAAGAAAACCCAAATAATAGATCAGTAAACTATTTCAAGATACAGTCCAAAATGACTTCTACTCACTATCTCAGGGAGCACCCTCCCAGGGTAAGTTAGTTCTTGCAGGGGAATTTTGCCACTCTCTATAGAGTTAAATCAAATTGAGCTCTTCTTCAAATGCAGTTCTATCAGCCAATCCCAGGACTACAACATCTTGGTTAATAAAATTGAGTTCTCGGGTATAAGCTATATATTTTTTCCAAAAGAAAGAAAGATTTATCTACAAATTAAAATTAAAAGACACATCTCATCCCTAGGAAAAAATACCAGAACAATTTTTCAACTTCAAAGATGAAAAAGAGTCCTTTTAGTATCCTGAAAAAAAAAAAAATCAAGTCACTTAGGGTAAAAAAAAAAAAATCAGTGCTAGAAAACTGTAAAGCAATGCCAACAAAGTCCTCAAGAAAAGAAACTGTGACCCAAGAATTTTAATATCCACCAATACAAGTGTAAAAACAATGGGTAAACACTTCTGAAAATGCAAGAGTTCAGGGGCTATAGTTTTTTACCAAAGGAAAATAACTACAACAAATATGGGTATTTCTTTACACAACAGGAGGTAAATGTTATAAATCCTCAGAATGTATATGTGATAAAATTAATAACATTTTTAAGGTAAAGGAGAGGGGAAGGTGTATGATGACTTCAGTACAACTGTGTTTGGCTCTTATACAGTCAGAATTAAAGACACCCACAAGTCCAAGGGGTGGGACCCTGGAAGCCAGGACACAAGGGGAAGGTTGTAAGTAACTGTTTCCCAAAAGACCTCAGCCCTCACAAAGAAAACTGTGGTTGGAGGGTCTCATGAAGGAACACTAAGTAACTTTCAACAGTGTCCCAGGAGAGTGTCAGTATTTGGAGATCTGCTGTCTTAGGAGAGATTACTGAGAAGCAGACCCTAAAATGAGGGCTCATGTACAAGTAAGTGATTTATTAAGGAGTGCGCTCGGAGAATCTGGTAAGAGGGGAGGGGTAGATAGGAAAGGGAAAGAGAAGGAGCCAAGGGAGGATACGATCTTCAGCATAGTCTCAGCCTCATGCTGATCTTGAAGGGAACCCTGGAGCATAAATTACATCTCAAGAGTTTGTCCCCTCTTGTAGCAAGGGATTAACAAGTCTTTTGTTCCCCTGTTCCAGTCACTCACTGGCTGTGAGAGAAAGAAGGAAGACATAAACTCCCAGACTACCAGGAACACATAGATCTCTACGCTTCTGGAGGACAAGGCTCTAGTAGCCCAGTAGGTATTCCTATAAAGAAAGTTGCAGAGGCAATTACCCCAGCCCTCCAATCCTGGAGGAGCCGAGAAGATAGGGTAAGTGTAGAAGAGCAGCAGAAGAGCAAGGCTGGGAAATGTGGGAAGGCAGGCTAAGCCCCAAAGCCTATCTGAGCCAGAGCCAGGTCCCAGCTAGATAAGGAGAGACATTTCCATTGGGAAGAGAGAATGATGTTTTGTTGTTGTTGTTGTTTTGTTTTGTTT
Organism: Mellivora capensis; assembly: GCA_004024625.1. Taxonomy (NCBI): domain Eukaryota; kingdom Metazoa; phylum Chordata; class Mammalia; order Carnivora; family Mustelidae; genus Mellivora; species Mellivora capensis. The sequence continues at coordinate 18,750 of PISX010014446.1, forward strand.
TTTGGGGGGGAGGGAGAGTTGAAGCATATTATTTTTTAATTTTTTTTTTTAATTTCTTTTCAGTGTTCCAGAATTCATTGTTTATGCGCTACACCCAGTGCTCCATGATGTTTTGATTCTATATTAATCTACACTCTTTAAATGAAAGTGAGACTATCTATTAATACCTGAAAGTGACTAAAAAAACTAAGGGATGTACCACAGAATTTCATCCAGGGGCAGGCAAGGAAACAAGAGAGTAAATTTCAAGAGTTGGTGATAAGCAGAAATAAAGTTACTTGTGCATTCAACGAACTGCTTACACATGTGTGCTACATACCCCATATAAATTTTTGCTTATATTCACATAGGTTAGCTCTGGAAAACACATAATAAATCCATAATAGCAGCTGCCCCTGGGGAAGGGATCACGTGACTTTGAGGCAGTCAGTAATCTATTTAAAAATAAAATCATTTAAATTCAAAATCTTTAATAAGGAAAACAAGCAAACAAAATCAAATGGAAAAGTAAGCTGGAGCCAGGTATGAGTTAATTTGTAAAATGTATAGCACAGGACGCCTGGGTGGCTCAGTCAGTTAAGCGTCTGCCTTTAGCTCAGGTCATGATCCCATGCAGGGTCCTGGGATTGAGTCTGGCATCCAGCTCCCTGCTCTGTGGGTAGTCTGCTTCTCCTTCTGCCTCTGCCTCTCTCTCTCTGTGTCTCTCATGAATTAAAAAAAAAAAAATCTTAAAAAATAAATAAATAAAATATATAGCACAATCTCATCAATTTGCTATGAAGGCAAGTTTAATTCTTTTTTTTTTTTTTTTTTTTTTTTAATTTATTTATTTGTCAGAGAGAGGGAGAGAGAGCGAGTGAGCACAGGCAGACAGAGTGGCAGGCAGAGGCAGAGGGAGAAGCAGGCTCCCTGCCGAGCAAGGAGCCCGATGTGGGACTCGATCCCAGGACGCCGGGATCATGACCTGAGCCGAAGGCAGCCGCTTAACCAACTGAGCCACCCAGGCGTCCCTATGAAGGCAAGTTTAGCTCCACGTCCTTGGCTACCAGTATGAAGAAAGGAATTCCACGATTCCCAACACTCATCAGAGGAAACAAACCATTTGTTAGGGAAAACACTGTTTTTCCTACAACCATGATTAGAATTAAATTTCTCCTATGGGTCTTCTCTTTTGGTTCCTATAAAGAAATCAACATTTTCACTAACCTCATTATTCTAAACAAGGGCAAACTTCCTAGAGTTGCCAATCTTAAAATGTTAGTCATTATTAGTAATAAGATCTAAAGGTGATATGAACCAGGGATCATTACTTCATAGGTGAAGTAATGAAATCACAGCAATCATTTGGGTTTAGTAGGAGGGATGGAAAGAAAATTAAGGGGTCTACAGCACTGAATCATTAGGCTGATGCTTGAAAACCACTTAATCTCCTGAGTCAGATGCAACCAACTATGTATGAAGGATTAAATTTCACTAGTGTTCATCTTCAGATAATATTTGAACTTTGAGTTCTACGCACTACACAATAAATGAGTAGTATTCCTACACAGAACATTCACCTAGGTATCCTCACTGCAACCCAAAGTAAATGTGAATCACCTACCACTACACATCTATCAGAATGGATAAAATTACAAACTCTGGGGGCACCTGGGTGGCTCAGTGGGTTAAGCCTCTGCCTTCGGCTCAGGTCATGATCCCAGGGTCCTGGGATCGAGCCCCACATCAGGCTCTCTGCTCAGCGGGGAGCCTGCTTCCCTTCCTCTCTCTCTGTCTGCCTCTCTGCCTACTTGTGATCTCTGTCAAATAAATAAATAAAATCTTAAAAAAAAAATTACAAAGTCTGACCATGCCAAGTGTTGGCGAGGGTGTGGAGGAACTGGAACTCTCATACACTGCTGGTGATACTATAAAATGAAGCAATCACTTCAGAAAACAGTTTGACAGTTTCTTTAAAAAATTATACATGCACCAACCGTAGGATCTAGCCATTCTATTCCTAAGTATTTGGCCAAGAAAAGGGGAAACTACGTCCATACAAGACTTAAACACAAACAGTAACAGCTTTGTAATAGTCAAAAAAATGGGAGCAACCCAAACATCAAATCAACAGGTGAATGGATAAAATGTGGTAGAGTCATACCATGGAGTACTAATCAACAATAAATAGAAGGAACTAGCAATACAAGTAATATCAGTGATTGAGTGGATCTTATGGGCCAGGCATTTTACACTCTTTGATTTTAGCCTCATGGGGACCCTATAAGCTAAATACTACTCTCTTGAGTTGAGAAAACTGAAGCTTAGGGAAGTAAGCAACTTGTCTGGGCTCATACAGCTGGACACAGACCAAGCCAGTCTGACAGAAAGTCAGAACGCACTTTACTCAGCAAAGAGTGCTTTTGGTTCCTTCAACCCATCAACCTCTTCCAGGTGAAGCTGTACATCCAGGAGATGGCCTCCAAAAACGAGAAGGGGTTCAGAGTTTGGGGGGTGGCGGTAACTGTAAAGGAGGAAGAAAATTTTTCTTTTTTACAGATAATGCCCCAGAGGACTCACCCTTTCTTATCACTCAGCTCCAAATCCTCAGGTCTTAATCTTGATGTGTCAGGTCTGGGGACCCATTGGAGTATTCCCCAGAGAGGTTGCCCTTCTGTCTCAAGACACAGGTCCATACAAGCAGCAGCTCCACCTGGGCACCTATTACTGAAGCAAGCTGCAATTTGATATTCTCTTACTGTTTACTTCTGCCTTAATTACAGGGTGGGGGAAAGAGCACCTAAAGTTTGCCAAAAACTTCAGTGATTTTTTTTTTTAAAGTTCCTTCCTTTCTTTCCAGTTGTTCAACTCTGTTGGAAAAGGCAAAAGGAATGCTTTCAGAACTGAGCTTGCTGTTGAGTTGCCAGGGCTTAGAGATCTCTGCAAAGGTCATTGTTTCTGTAAAGGTCATTGTCTTTTCATGAAAACCCCGGCAAAAGCATGCCAATGCAGGAAAACCACCAGCTTGCCAAATGTCCAGTGTCCCAGTCACCTGCTCTTCCTGCCCTAGGAAGGATGTGGATGATCTCTGGAGTAAAGACATCGGGTTGGTTTTGTTCCTTTCTTGCTCTTAAATCAGCTGCAAAATGCATGAACAAAGCACACACAGTACAATTCTCAGAGCCCTATGCAGCCTCCTCATCAAACACCAGCAGCTGCTGGGTGTAGCACAGACCAAGATAAGCAATATGACATTCGTGGCCATTCTACACTGCTTCCTGAGTGTAGATCATTGTGCTTTCAATGGAATTTCTGGCATTTCAAGCCTTGAAGAATACCCCACCAGTGAAAATACGGAGTGAGGGTGAGCTCTGGGAAAGGGGTCCTAGGTGGAGTGGGGGGTGTACAGCAGGAGTGGCAGGCAGAATCAAGAAACCCAATCACGAGTTACTTGCTCTTTGGAAAAGCGGCTCTGTTAACAAGTGAATTAGGGCAGGATGATTTTGGCAAGCCTCATGTTATGTTAGCTGCACAAACTTTTCCTTTCCTCTTATGCAGCCTCTTAATAATTGGGTGGGAGCTTCTTTTCACATTTGACAAAGAGGCAATTCCTGTCAGATGTTTTTCAGAGGGGATCCACCTTAGGTTTGCCAAGCATACACAATTCCAGATGCAACTCTCAGTCTGTAGCTTCCTTGCCATTGGCAGGGTTTTCACTCTCTTCCTTTTCTCACGGTTTTCTCACATTACTTTAAGGGAATCTTACCCTTATCTGCACACCAGGTCTTCATGAAAAATATAAGGCAGTGAACAAAACACTCAGAGTGTTACCAGGGGCAGTTGGCATCTAGCTGGAAGCTGCCAAACCATATGAACATGTCCTAATTAGAGACATTTCCTTCCCCCCACTGGGTGCCTCTAATTTACCTCTCTATAGGCAGATATTAATTTTCATACCCATGGTGGGGCTTGATGGAGGAAATTACTTCAACTACTTCCTTTCCATCTTCCTGCCTATTCCAATAGCCTCTTTGTCTCCTTCCCCTCCTCCCACAGCCCTGCCTCACCCACCCAACAGCAACAAATACAAATATAGCTCTCAATGGTGTTCCTGCATCTAAAAGACAGGTCTCCATAAACAGTCTGCACAGACCCCATTCCAACCCCTGCACCCAGGCCACTACCCCTAGGGCTAAGGTAGGTATTGACTATTACAGGGCTATGGTGGAGAAATTGCTCCCATATTGATCATGCAAAAAAAAAAAAAAAAAAAAAAAAAAAAAAAAAAAAAAAAAAAAAAAAAAAAAAAAAAAAAAAAAAAAAAAAAAAAAAAAAAAAAAAAAAAAAAAAAAAAAAAAAAAAAAAAAAAAAAAAAAAAAAAACCTCTCCAAGGAAAATATCCCTGGAAAAGGGTTTTTTTTTTTAAAGGTGACTAAACAACCTGTACCCCTGGGGCTAATAATACATTATATGTTAATAAAAAATAAATTTTTTTAAAAAGGTGACTAAACATATAAAAACTTTTACTTAATATAGATTACTTAAATATATGTGTACCTATCCTTTCCTCATCCCTTTCATTCATTCATTCTTTCATTCATGCATTCCATTTATACCCACTTAGAGTATATTATATGCCAAGCACTATTCTAAGCACTAGAGATTCGGCAGGAAAGAAACTAAATTCCCTGCCCTGGGATATGAAGAAAAAGTAAGTAAAGAAGGAGACAGAAAGTGATGGAGACTGGAAATGTCTTAGATAGGAATTCATTGAGGCCCTCACTGAGAAGGGGACAACTGAGCAGAGACCTCAAGGAAGTCAGATATGAGCCATAAAGATATCTGAGAGAACACTCCAAGCAGAGGGGAAAACAAAAGTAAATGTCCTGGGGTGAGAGTAACCTTAGTACATTCAAGGAACAGCAAGGATGCCATTGTGGCTGGAGTAGAAGGAACAAGGAAAAAGAAATAGGAAACAAGGTCATGGATGAGGGCACTAACCCTAATAGGGTAGGCTCCAAATGACATTGGCAGACTCTGGAAAGTTCTGAGCAAAGAAGAGATGCCACCTAAAAAATGGTCTAGAAAGATCTCTTTGGTGCTGGCTGGGGAAGAGATTGGGTAGGTAGGGACAGAAACAGGCAGCCCAGTTCAGAGGTAACTGAAGTAATACAGGCAATAGGTGCTGGGATAAGGTGGTAACAGTGGAGATGGCAGGAGAGGAGAGCTTCTGGATATAATGAGAAGACAGAGAAGACAGGATTTGCTGATATATTGGGTTGGCTACATGCTCTTGGTATTGAAACATTAAAAATGAGGGCCTCTTGAATTCTGCTATTTAGGCAAGGGGCAAAGCTTCCATTTACTTAGAACCCGCTATGTGCCAGGTGTAGCCTTAAGCACTTTCACAGAAACTTCCTCTTTATAAGTCTACAGTAGATGTGACTATTTCCACTTCACAGATGTGGAAAAGGATAGAGAACTGAGTCAGTGTCTGCCAGAACCCAGAGCCCATCACCCTGAGCCCCTTATAGAGGGACAGCCCCTGGGGTGTGCAGAGCAGAAGGCTTGATGGGTATCCATAAGCTCAGCAGGAGTGGGCACCAGACTTAGGGAGACCTGACATCCTCCCCAACTGCTGCTGCTTCTCATCAGAACTCCAGGGTGGAGCTGCAAGTCCAGAGTGTGACCCAGCCTTGAGCTTCCTCAAGGGGATTCAGGATGCAGTTGCTAGGGCTTCAGGCATCAGAGGTGGGAAAGCCTACTGGGCAAAGGCTGCAGAGAGATCTTGGTGACCCTTCCAAACCCAACCCCAGCTTTGCTGTACCAGAGAGGGCACCACCAGCGGCTGCCAGTAGCCCCTGTAGGCAAAGCTGCCTGAAATTCAGACTTTACACATTTTGGTCTCCACACCCCAAAAACTTCAGCTAGCCATCCTGGGAGGAGCCCAGAGCTTGCTGTCTGAGGGCCAGCAAGTGCTATTTGGAGGAAATGGACCCACTCAACCCGAGTGCACCTGCACTGGGCGTAGCATATTTCTCATCTGGTTGCCAGAGTGACAAAAACAACAGTAACTACTAAAACCCCTTTAACACCACAGCTCAGGCTGACCCTGATCAACGGAAGCCAACTCTACATCCTGGTTTCTTCCCTTTTCTCCCACCCACCTACACATCTCTGCTCTGATACCAATAACTTACCCAGTCCTTGCACTAAGCTGAAATTGTTCTTAAAGCTTGATCAGCTGTGCTCTCCCTGGCATGCCTGGGTTTCTCTGATCCCCAGACCCCAGAGAGAGGGTGGAAGCCTGGATCTAGGCGTGGAGCAGAATGTCTGTCTGAGGGAGAGCTCCCTGGAGTCTCCTCTTTGGAACTGCTGCACAGGCTCCTTTAGTCCAAATCCAAGCCAAACATGCAGCCTTCCTAGGTGCGGCCATGTTTGCAGACCCAGAGTTTGTGCCACAACACACATGGGTCTGGTTACTTCCCTTACTAACAAATCCCATCTCATGAGAGTCATTGGGGCTATAAGTTCAGTCCTTTTTGAGGGAATTAGTATCCTCATCCCATACAAGGAAGGTCCTAGTCTCAGAAGACAAGAGATTTACAGTAATTTATGACAACAACCTATTGTTATGAAAGTGCCTGGGGGAATGGACAACTTGTCACGGCTGTTAATTCACAAATGGGCACCATGAGCCACAGACACATTTGCTCTGAAGCAAAGTATACAGCCCCAGCCTCAAAACCATAGTTACAGTGTGCTTGACTGGCTCTTATTTCCTCTCTCAGGCAGCAACAGAGCATCTCATGCTGCATTATGAGACTGGATACCAGGCTCCTTCCCTCCATTCTATTAGGATCTACCACAGGAATTATCCTGAGCACGAGGGAAAAGGGTACCTCTATGCTATTTCTTTAGTTCTCTCTGAAATCCTACAAGTTAGATATAGCATTTCCTACACATGACAAATGAGAAAATCAAAGTTCAGAGAGACTAAGTGACTTGCAGGACCAAGACTTAAATCCCGATTTCCTATTCCACATTATGTTCCCACAGTTTATTAAAGGGGTTAGAAAGGGAGTTCCATTTCTTGATTATTCCATACAATAAACCAAGGTATACATGCCAAGCCCTATCTTTAAAATTCTTCTTTTCAGATCCCTATATAGTTCTCTGCACTTTAATAGGCACTTAGATGAGTGACAAAATGAAAGAGAGCTCTTACTGAAAATCAACTTTCAGTTTCCATTCTTTCTGCAAATTTTTGCAGAGAGCATTGCTTATGTACAGAACACTTTGGCCATTACAATGCCATGACACATAGTTCCTCTTCTCATCAAACTTGCAATAGGGCTGGGAAGATAAGACATGGACCCAAATAACTACCATACTAAGCAGTATGGTTTGGGCCCCAAGAGAATGGTGCCCTGTAGGGGAATGAGATGTCCAAGGGGTGAGACTTTACTTCTGTTTGACATAATCAAGGAAGGATTTCTGGAGGGGTAAATTTGAAGCTGAGCCTTAGCTGTCACACAGAATTTTCATAGAAATTGAGGATTTTCACTTTTAAAAAACATCCAATTGGACACTATATTCAGATTTTGACCCCCCCCCCAAAAATTTTAATACAAATAATAATAACAGTATTTCCAATATCATTCTGCAACATGTCCCTTGACAAGGAGCATCTCTCAAGAGAGAAAAAGTACCCATACCCAGGGAAATAGAACCCACCAGCCCAGTTCATCTGACTTTATCCTAACCCATGCAAAAATGGGTGACAGGCTTCTTCAAACATTGTACCATCCTCTCTTCTCTCACTGTCTGGTGCCTGCTTACATACAGCAGCCTGTAAAAGCTTGGAACTGCTGTGGAGGACTGTAAAATCAGTAGGGCACTCATTTCTTAAGACAGAACAAAGAAGGCCTTGTATAGACAGTTGATTCCAGGACTGTTTCCCCCAAAGGTTTTTCCTCCCATCTTCTACTATAACTTTGCAACTATCTTTCTCTTTCATTGATCTCTTGCATCGGTCTTGTACTTTTTTTTAAAAAGTTTTTACTTAAGTAATCTCTACACTCCACGTGGGGGCTCAAACTTATGACCCCCAAATCAAGAGTCACATGCTCTTCCCACTGAGCCAGCCATGTGCCCCTCCTGTATCTGTCTTTAACAGAGCAGATGACCATTGAATACATAGAACCGGTTTGCTACCCTGGAGGAAACTGAGGGCACCAACCAATAATGGGATATGTCTGATTTGTACTTAGTTCTCCCTAAGAAAGCCCTTGTTCCTTTCTCCATTCAGTCTAATTACTTCATACCTAGCCCCTGAACTACAGCTCAAAGAGCATCCTTCCAGGGAAACCATTTCCCCTCCACACACCTGTAACTAGGTAAGGTTTCCCTATTACATAGTCTCATTTTAGGTATACTTTCCTACTATATATGTTAGTGTGTATCTCCTACACCAAATCTTAATCTCCATGAAGGCAAGTCCTGCCTAAAATTATCATCATGTCAGTCACATGAAAGGTAATCTACAAATAATTGTGGACCAAACTACTGAGTGGCAGCCTGACATAGTGATAAATGGAGTAGACAGATCTTGGTTGGAATGTCAGCTTCAACACTTACAAGTCAGACAATTAATTATATCGCACATGTCTCAGCTTCCCCTTCTGCAAAATGAAGATAACAACACACATTTCATACAATTACTATGAGAAAAAAATATATATAAGAGCATATAGTTAGAACTCTGTAAGTGATCCCTAATTTCTTTTATAATTTTAATTTCTTCACGGGCTTTATCAACTGAACTAGATCGCCAGGGCTCCCAGGGTACCTCTGACCTTGGCCCTCAGACCACACAGATCTTTCTTCATAAACCCCAAAGCCCACCCTAAAATTAAAGATTAAAAAATGCTCTCCAGGGCTACCTGAAGCTGAGTCAAGAGGTTCCATTCCTCCTCTATGTCTGTCAGGATTCTAAGTTGACAGTTAGAAAACAACTCTTATTCATTTAAGCAGGAAAGTAGTTTATGAAAAGCATGGAAACCCAGAGCTCCTAGGATAGTGAGAAACCAGGCTCAGAGGCTATCTACCAAGAACAATGCCCCAAATTAGGCCACAAGGCTGGTCCAGTGAGGCAGTGCTGCCATCACTACTGTGCACAGACCCTGTAACAGGTACTATGTACATAGCTGGCTCTAGACTTTGGATGCTAGCTCTGGAACCATAGCTCCTGTTGCCTCTGGAAGCTAAATATAGTGTCACTGCCATCCCACCCTCACCCGAATGGGATCCACCATTTACTCTGAGTCAAAGTCTAGGAAAGTTATTTCTGACTGGTGGAGCCTGGGTCAACCTACCCAGAACCCAGCTGTGAAGGTAGGCTGAGAAAACACAAGTCCAACGAGTTTAGCTTCTCCATGAGAAGGCTCAGCCTTATCAGGTGGGGAAATTCCCTCTAAAGGAAAGGACTCAGTCACTGTGATCTCAAAGGAATGATAATTGCCTGGAATGTGCCCAGGCAAATTCCTGTCTCCTGGGTTTCTCCACATTGTACCCTTGCTAGCCTATAGACTAAGCCCCCTAACTAACTGCTCCCACATACAAGCATTTTCTAGGTGACTCCTTCCTGCCCCATATTCCTGTTGATTGAAAATATTTCTAAAACACTATATAAACATGAAATTGTTTTCATTCTCTAGATTTTATGTTTACATAGTATTTTAGGGAAGAGTTCTTTCTCTCATGTGGTTGCCTGTGTCAATGTCTAAAATAGCCAGACTTGGTGAACATTATGCTCTTAATATGGTCCTTAAAAAAAGTATTCTTTGGGTGGTTCAGTTGGTTAAGCAGCTGACTTTGGCTCATATCATCATCTCAGGTCATCTCAGGGTCCTAAGATCAAGCCACCATGGCAGGGTCCCCATTCAGCGGGAAGTCTGCTTGTCCCTCTTCCTCTGCCCCTCCCCTTGCTTGTGCTCATTCTCTTTCTTTCTCTCTCTCTCAAATAAATAAAATCTTTTTTAAAAAATATTCTTTAGTCAAACAAATTTGAGAAAAATTCCCCTATGAGTAGCACAAGGCATATTAGCTAACCAAAGGCTTGAGAAGTCAATGAAATAAAGAAATTTGAATTTTCAACCCAACAACCCCTGAAGCTTATTTGACTACAAATCACCACATTTTTATAATTGTCCTCATACACCAACATCTTGTCACAACTAAAATATGTTACAATTCTACAAGATCTACTCCTAAGATTTTTCATACTTCCTTCTTGTCTCCTGCATCTCTAAATAAAATTATCCCAAAGCAAATGAATCTCAACTGGGCTTAGGCAGGGGAACAAGGACAATGTGGGGAGGCATAACATACGATCCTTGCTATTCAAGGCATGGTCAGTCACTCAGGAACTTGGAAAATGGAGGATCTCGAGCCCTATCCCAAGTTTTCTGGTTTTCAGAAAACCAAAATCTATAGTCTACCAAGATCCCCAAGTGATTCCTACACACAATAAAGTTTGACCCTTACTGGCATAGATAACTTCTACGCCTACAAACTATAATTCCCTGTAATGAACACTTGAGGAATTCAATTCACACCCAAATCCCCTTTACCAGATAAACGTGTCTATACTCCCAGGGGATTTCATCCCTTTCCCCTTAGGATTTTACAGAGCTCAGCAATCTTTCCCAGGGAGGGTCTATGGAATTCTGGAACTTTAAGGAAACCTTAGCATTTTGTGGTTTGGCCACAGAGAAGCTGAGCTGACTTCTATGATCTTCTTTAAAACATCCTATGGGAGCCCCTGATGCCCTGCACTGAAGGAAATGCTGTCCACACCACTGTCTCCTTGTACACCCAAGAGATACTACTAAAACTGGTTAGCTAGGATGCAGCTAGGGAACTTACTCAAATCAAAGAGCTAAAAGCTACCAGTAGCTTTATGTTAGCTGTGATTTTGGAAAGCCCCTAGGTAACCTAAGGTCAGGGGTTGGATGCCAGGAGAAACAATCTCATGATTGGAGGGTTAGAAATTTCAGTTCTTCTACCCCCTACCACACACACACTCAACACCCCCCCCCCCAGGGCTCCAGGGAGTGAAGGGGGGCTGAGGTTGAATCAATATTCTAAGGGCCAATGATTTAATCAATCGTGCCTCTGTAATGAAGCCTCCATAAAAACCCAAAAAGACATTGTTCAGAGATTTTCTGGGTTGGCTAATATGGAAAGAGTAGCACTCAGAGAGGGCAGGAAATCCTGTGCCTTTTCCACATTCCTTGCCCTATGCATCTCTTCCATCTAGCTATTTCTCTGAATTCTGCGGGCCACTCTAGCAAATTACCTGAACCCAAGGCAGGGTCACTCCAATCTCCAATCTATAGCCCATTAGAAGCACAGGTGATAACCTGGGATTGTGACTGGTGTCTGAAAGTGGGGAGTGAGGGGCAGCCTTGCAGTACTGAGCCCTTAATCTGTGGAATCTGATGCTATATCCAAGTAAAAAGTGTCAGAATTGAGTTAAATAGTAGAACACTCAGATGGTGTCTAAGAATTGCTTGGTGGCTGGGAACCCAACACACACACACACATACTCACACACATACATGCATGCACACACAATGGAAATTGAAATCACTTTAGGGAGGGAAAAGGAAAATTATTTGTAAGTCAACCATCCCTTACAGATAGCAGACAGAGATATGACCATCAGATAACCAGACTCTGACATGTGCACTGAGGTCGAAAAAGACCACAGGCCACTAATGGATGCTTGCTCCAGATCCAACTATGGGCTCACTCACCAAAGGATCATTATTGTTAATCATCACAGATATGAGTGTTTCCCAGATGAGATAACTTGTTCTGGGGACAGAGAGCACACACATTAACAATATTAACAAGCTGACGATAACTGGTATTTCTAAACAACAAGTCATATGCTTAAATGCATTGCAGGCAAAAATGTACAATAAGATCTTCTTCTGAAATATGCTCTAAAAATCACTATAAATAGCCAACAAGTGATTTTTTTTTAAATTCAGCAACAATTATCAATTTCCTAAAGCACTTGAAGGAAGCCCAATTTCTATATCCAGGTCTGAGGATGGGCCACCAGAGCATCTAATGTAGGTCTCAGAAAGAGGACCTACCCATAGCTTTTCTCATAGTTACTCAAAGTGTGGCCCATGGACCAGAAAGTATGACATCACCAGGAGCTCATTATAAATGCAGACTCTCAGGCCCGAGAGCTACAGAATCAGAATCTGCGTTTTAACAAGATTTGCAGGGAATCCAGGTGCTCATTACAGTTTGAGAAGGACTGTTTCAAAATTCCAGAAATATAAAGGGTTATTGCACCAGGTTACTCTCTGGGGTAGTCAGGGGAAGACAGATTAATTCTGTCACAGCCATGAAACAACTATAAAAGGACAGTGCTTTTTTGTGGCATTACTCACCAAGGCAGAAGAATGATACCTTTGTTCAAAGATCTCCTAACACACTCCTGCTTGGATAAAGTAATGGTTCCAACTCAGTGGGACTCTTGAGGCAGGAACAATCAATTCACATGTCAATTTACCCAAGGATCCACATGGCCCCAACAAGAAGTCTACAATTGTGCTCAAGGGCTCACAAGTCCTAGGAGGTAAGCTTGTGTTGTTCTTCTCATTATTTATGGCCACACTCATTAACTTTCAACCATCAACCATATCATAACAATAGATGTGCTGGAAAATGAAATGATAACAGAATGAGGCATGGGATAAAGGATGAGGAGGGAAGCAGAGTGGGTATTATACAATTCTGTAAGAATCATGCCATGACCAGTATAATGTGTGGAGCTTTGGGCTTGGGGTGGGGATAGAGGAAAGTAGAGAGGGATTAACAACAAAAACTGGTTTCTGATTTTTATTCAATAAATTCAAGTGTGTTCGTAAGGCCCTCTGACTTTCTGAAAATTTCTCACAATTAGTGACTAGAATGTTTGAAGAAATAGTTTAAACTGAGCAAAAAAAAAAAAAAATGTCTATACCAGAACACTTTTTTCATATTTTTAAAATACATCCAAGGTTTGTGTATAATATATAAAAATAGGCATATTTATTTATGTGAGTGCATACTAACTCAATGTATGTCACCAACAAGCCCACCTTCAACAGTGCTTCTTTGCCCCCATTTTGCCTGCCTCTCTCAAAACAGCCAGAAAATTTACAATAGTCGACTGCATTAACATCATTCTACTTCCAAATCCAATAATAAGAAAGATAACTAAACTTCACAGAAAATTGGGAAATAACTGAAAATTCCCTTTTAAGAAGGCTGGTGGTGGTTTCTTACTTTGTGAGGAGTTCATTTACATGGGGAAAGGGACTTTAAGGTTTAAGATTGCCAATCACTGGTACTTATCCAAATTCTATCTTCCATATGAACTCACGTATCTTTCACTTCAAAATCCTGTCCCAAAATTTCCAGAAGAAAATTTAATATTCCAATTCTGCCTCATCCCCAAAGGAAAAACCAGGGTCCCAGGGCAGCAGCCCTGAAAGTCTCCTGATTTGATAAAAGGAACCAAACAATATATAATAACATATACCATGTGTATGGCTTTCCCCCTTTATAAAGTGCTTTCAACATGCATCATCTCAATACTCTGAAGAGGTATGAATTGTATTTAATTAAAGAATGGATGATAAAAGTGGAAAAAAGTTATTTTGAGGTTGTTCACATATCTTCAGCCCCTCTTATCAAGCTTTCAGAGCTCTATTCTAAAAGGTTAGGGGGTGGTAGGAGGCAATTATGTCTCTTCTCTAGCAGCTGCCAGAGATTACTGCCATCAGAGTAATTATCACCAAATAATTGTTCCCTTTCTTCCCTGCTGACAGGGCAGAAAAGGAATAGAGACTCATCTGAAACAGATTTTGTATTTGGCTGAATACAAGTTGGATAGCTCAGGTCAATGGGTACCCACTGAAGGATTTCAGCATGATGCCTGTTGACCTTAGAGAAAAATTAAAAACATTGGATACAAAAGGGAAAACCATCAAATGTCACCTGCTTGAGGTTAACCAGATTTCTTGAAGTTGAGCAACTATGGTTTCAGACTGGAATAAGTACTTATTTTGGCCTAAAATAAATTCTCTTTTGCTGAGGATGTTTTCAAAAGGTGGAAACAAGAGGAGCATTTTCTGGATCCCTGAACTTTGACACAAGTATTGGGTTTATCTCTATAGTGGCAGTTGTGAAAAAGATAGCACAACAACTTCCTAACCCTCTCCTCTCTGCCTTTATGACATTCAGAGAGTGGTTATTAAAATCATTTACTTGGCTGGTCTCTGGAGCAGTCACAAAGTCCAAATTCTCCAGTGGAATCCTCAAAGTTGTCACAGGACTGAAGATAAGATAGGGTATAATGTGAATGAAGAATACTACAAATTCGGTAGTGTCACTTTCAGGCTGTCTACCCAGGAATGCCCCAGACTGCTAAGAAATGAAACGTTCCATACAAACAAATATTTATGAGCCATTCCATGGTTAGTGGGCAGGTTAGTGGGCAGGAGCAAAGGAGAATGAATTATCAGAATCTTTACAGTCTGCTAATGTGAAGGTGGGAAGGTGGCCATTTCTTTATCTTCTCACACTGAAAGCCTTTAATTTCACCCAATAAACCTGCATTATTGCTCGATGTGTACCAGACATTGTGCTAGGAGATGTGGGAGCAGGAGGCACCCAAGGTAACCAAGACAAGCTCTCTACCCTCAGTGGGTTCAGAGTACAACTCATTCTTCTCTAAAGGAGGTAAAATTGCAACAAGTATTCTGAATTAGAAGAGTCACAGGATGAGTTTGAGATTTGGTTTTATAACTTGCTAGTTATTGACCTTGGGCTGTCAACTTTTTTATCCCTCAGTTTCTTCTCCCATAAACTGAGGACAATGATACTCTGACAACCTACCTCACAGGATTGTTGTAAAGACCAGATGAAATTAAGGATGCAAATCTCTTTATAAATTGCAAAGAATTATGCAAATTTGAGCATTATTATAATAGTGGGTTACAGTGAAAGAGCTATTAGAGTTCTAAAAACAATGGTACTACATAAACAATAACCCTACCATGCAACTTCCATTTTCTAAATCCCCTAAATATCAGCACATGAGTAAGGCATGTCTGCTTTCCTTCAAAGGGAAGAGTGTTTTATAGACATTTGTGTGGCCCTGTGCCAAGAGCACAGGAGGTACTCAAAAAAATGTTGAAAAGACAGAATTGCTATTGCTATGTGGCTCCACAGTTGGATTAAAGAAAAGGAAACCAAAAGGGCTCCTATGGCTGCTGCTAATAAGAAAACTGTACTCAAGAACCATACATCTTCATGGTCCTAATTAATCAACTGTTTTTATTTATTTATTTATTTATTTTTAAAGATTTTATTTATTTATTTGACAGACAGAGGTCACAAGTAGGCAGAGAGGCAGGCAGAGAGAGGAAGCAAAGCGGGCTCCCTGCCGAGCAGAGAACCGGATGCGGGGCTCGATCCCAGGACCCTGGGATCATGACCTGAGCCAAAGCTCAACCCACTGAGCCACCCAGGCGCCCCTGTTCTTCTTATTTAATCATGCAAATACATCAGCAGTAATAGTTTACCACAGACTAGTCATAAGAGATTCCTCTCTTCCTCTCTCACGACCACAAGACTTCTTGCTAGGAGATTTGATTGTTGCTTAAGTTTTACCTAGACCATAAAATCACAGTAGGTAGCTTAGAGACAATGTTTAAGAAAACTATGGAACCAAGAGTTCTTCAATAATTGGAAGCTAACTTCAAAGGTACAAAGAATGAGTAGGAAAAGTGCGTGTCAGAGTCTAGATGTGTAGGACCCTAGCAAAAGGCCTGAAACACATCAAATGATGGGGCATTGATTTTTGAAGATGACGATAAATGGAGTTGTAGTGAACATGCCTCCACTTTTGACCCTTGAACAATTAGCTTAAATCTTTTCATCTACATTTTCCAAATCTGTAAAATGTACATACCACCATTCTTAATATACCACAAACACAACTACAACAAACATCCTTAGAGGTCATTACAAAAGGGGAGTTGGGGGTTAGAAAAGATCATTTAGGCTGATACTGAAGTCGATCAGGAGGAAGGTAAGTTGCTGACCTGGAGAAAGAGTCCAAGAACCTGGCTGGCAGTAGTAGGAAACTGGCCACAATGAAATTCCCTGTGTGTAACTGTGAAACACATACCTGTAATTAGGGAATTGAGCTCAGGATAGACTAAGTGTTCCTCATAAGAAGTGTTCCTACTACCACCAACAGAGAAACCCAGTTACATGTGTGAAAGGATCAACCAAGAACCCTTTTTTCTTGGCCCTGCCATCTTAGCATTAAAAGTGATGACAGTGTCTGAGCAGAACTCTCAAAGTGCAGAAAACTGGAGCATCAGAGAGGGTCAGGTGAAACACTTGGCCCACATAGGCCCCTTATTCTCGTTACTCAAGCACAGCTTTTACTTTTCCCCCTCTGTCATTTTCCACAGGACCAAGTATTGGGAAATTGCTTTAAAAGGAGGAAATTATCCAAAAAAGGGGGAGGATTATCTTGAAACCAAATATATTCATTTAGATTCGAACAAAGGTGGCTGTTTGGGGGGATGCAGAAAAAGAAACAGCTTAAGACAACGGAAAGGAAAATAGAAATAAAGTCAGACCCCAAATAGTTCCAATCAAAAGAATTTACAGAAGGATTCTCACATCCTCATCTCTATGGAGGCAAATATATCCAAAGGTGCTGAATTCAAGCTCTGCCCTATAGAATATGTCCATATAGGCAGGGTCCTCCTGGCCAGCTTCTGAATCCAACCTCTCCAAACCCAGTCATCTCACCTTAAATTTGAAATGACTTGGCACAGACCTTGTTTTACAGGTAAGGAAAGAGGTGAATAGTGAAATGACTTGCTCAAAGTCTCTGTGCTGGTGAGTTAGACCTGAGATCTTCCAATATCTTCTACCTACTCCTACAGGCAAAAATCAGTGGACAATATTTTGTTTTATTTTATTTTTGTCTTCTGAGGGAACTGGACTCATTTTCAAAAGAAATTTCTCCAAGCTGTCAAACCCAGGAAAGGGATTTGCCATAACTGTTTTTCAAATCTGTATACCAACAATGCCTCTATTACAGCACCTAACAGAATACCTTAAAATTCATCCCAGAAATGGATCTCATAAGCAAATTAAAACCCATTCATAAAGAGACAGTGTGCACACAGCAGATCCCCTCCATCTGACTTCTCTCCTCTCTTTATCACAGGACTCCTGGCTCTGGGAGACTGCCACATCCAGTCATAAGACTAAGGATGTGCTTAGACTTTGTGTTGACAGATAAGTAGAAAAGCACTAGTTTCATCTGGTGTTTTACACTATTTTTCAGTTGTGACAATAACACACACATGCACAAGCACGCACACAGCCTTCAAATAAGAAATGAATATAAAGCAGCTAAAACAAGACAAGTTCTAGATCACTGGGGCTTGAGACTCAAACCTAAAATTGTATTCATAATTGGCTGCATTGGCATGGGGTCCCAAGCTTCTCTCCTACCCTCTGCCTCCCACCTCTCTTGGATCCTGCCTAGATATGGCCCAAATGCCCCCAACCAACCCAGACTTTAGGCCCTCCTGTGCCAGGTGATCAATGACTCTTTTTTATCCCCCTCCTGAAGTTAGAAGTTTTCTGTGGCTGTGAATCTGGAAGCCCTTTCCTCCACATCACATTCCCTCTCTGGTCATTTGGTCTGTCTGAAACATGGGTTGTTTCTAGTCCTAAATGAGTTCCTTCACCTATAAGTCTAAGCTTGCATTTCTACTTCTCCACTTTGAACCTTTCTACAAGGTATCAGCTCCATTTCCTAGCCAGAAGTGGGATTTCATTCTCTCCCAATTCAAAAGCTCCACAGAGCCTCAGGTTCACCTACAAAATCCTGTTTCATTTCTTATACACCTCTCCAGCTTATTCATTTGAAGAGCAGAAGGGACAGGTTTTATTTATTTACCTCTTCCTCTCTGATAGCCTAGTCATCATCTCCTACACGTTTTAATGTTTCAGACTTCTTGTTTGTGTTCCCCTCTAGCATTTCTCTAAGAGACAAATTTAGGTGAAGTATGTTATTTGACTGTTAATCCCAAAAAGCATAGAGAGGGGATGTGAAACAGGAATGAGAGGAAAACTAATAAAGAGTGTGTTAAGAAACTGTAGTTACCCCCAAATACAAAGGCAAACTTGGGAAAAAAGAGTTAAACTGGAAGAATCATGCGCCCTGATTTTAAACTATATTACAAAGCTACAGTAATTAAAATGGTATGGTATTGACATAAAAACAGACACAAAGGTCAATGGAACAGGATAGACAGCCCAGAAAAAAAACCCCACATGTATATGGTTAATTTATGACAAAGAAGACAAGAATGCACAATAAGGAAAAGTGTCTCTTCAATAAATGGTGCTAGGAAAACTGGATGGCAATGTGCAAACTGGATCATTATCTTAGACCATACACATAAATTAACTCAAAAATGGATTAAAGACCTGAACATAACACTGAAACCATAGGGATGCCTGGTCCCTAATCAGGCTCCTTGCTTGATGGGGAGCCTGCTTCTCCCTCTGCCTGCCACTCCCCTGCTTGTGTTCTTTCACACACACACACAGACAAATAAGTAAAAATATTTTTTAAAAAAAGAAAGACTGAAGTCATAAATCTCCTGGAAGAAAATATAAGCAGTAAGCCCTTTTATATCCTGGCAATGATTTTTTGGATCTGATACCAAAAGCACAAACGACACAAGTAAAAATAAACAAGTGGGACTACATCAAACTAAAATGCTTCTATACAACAAAGGAAATCATTAACAAAATAAAAGGCAGCTTACTGAATGGAAGAAAATATTTGCAAATCACTTTTCTGATAAAGAGTTAATATCTAAGACATATAAAGAACTTTTATAACTCAACAGCAAAAAAAAAAAATCTGATAAAAAGTGGGCAAAATATATAAAAAGACGCTTTTCCAAAAAAGACATGCAGATGGCCAACAAGTACATGAAAAATGCTCAACATCACTAATAATCAGGGAAATGCAAATCAAAACCACAATGAGATACCACCTCACACCTGTTAGAATGACTGTTTTCAAAAAGATAAGGCATAAATGTTGGCAAGGATGTGGAGAAAAGCGAACCCCAAGTGCACTGTTGATAGATATGTAAATTTGTATAGCCATTACGGAAAACAGTACAGACTTTCCTTTAGGAAATTAAAAGCTGAACTACTACATGATCCAACAATTCAACTTCTAGATATTAATTCTAAAAAAATGAAAACACGAACTCAAAAAGGTATATGCACCTCCAAGTTCACTGTAGCATTATTTGTAATAGCCAAGATATGGAAACAATTTAAGTATCCATAGATGGATGAATGGATAAAGAAACTGGTATATATACAGTGAAATATTATTTGGCCCTAAAAAAAGAATGAAATCTACTATGCTAAGTGAGATAACTCAGACAGAGAAAAACAAAAATCATATGATCTCACTTATATGTGTGATCTAAAACCAAAACAAAAATCCAAGCTCATACATACAGGGATTGGTGATTGTCAGAGACAGGAGGTCAGTGGGTAGGCAAAATGAGTAAAGGGAGTCAAAATCAAACTTCCAATTATAAAATAAGTAAGTCATGGGGATATAATGTACAGCATGACAGCTATAGTTAATACTGTTTTGCGTATTAGAGAGTTTGCTAAGAGAATTATCTTAAAAGTTATAATCACAAGAAAAAAATTCTGTAACTGTATGGTGAAAGATGTTAACTAGACTTACTGTGGTGATCATTTCACAATATATACAAATATCACATCATGTTGTATACCTGAAACGAATATAACGTTGTACATACATTATATATCAATGAAAAGAAAAAAAAAGAAGCTGTGCATAACTAGACTTACTGCTGTAGGAATCCTCTAGGAGACTATGTAGATCATTCCTCAGGATATGGATGCTCAGTGAAATAAGTCCAGGCAGGCCTGTCCCTCCTTGGCCAAAGGTTATTCCTCAGGTAATAACTCCCTGGCATTTGAAGCCTCTCCTGGATGCCTCCAAGCTCATGTGTATGATCAGAGAATGCCTTCAGACAGAGAAGCAAAAAGTGGTCAGTGTGTGCCTATGTGTCTACAGTTGAACCCTGAGGTAGCTTGTACAAAGATAGTTGTTGCTATCACTCATAGCCCCCCTTTGTGTGAACTCAATCTAATTCAACATGTATTGAATGGTTACAATACATAATGTGCTACACTAAACTCAGGTAAATAAAAAGTAAATAAGACATAGTTCTTTCCCCTGTGAAACTTTAAATCTCACGTAGGAGACAACCAGAAATAAAAGTCACAGTAGAATAAAGTAGAATATGGTAAGTACTATATGATATGAGAGGTGGAGGGAGAGGAGATTAATTTTAACTAGAAGGAAAAGGCTATCAGGGCAGTTTTCCAAAGCCAAAATATTTTAAACATATGCTAAATTGACAAACATACAATTCCCACCAAAAACAAGCAAAGAAACATTCTTTCACAGAGCCTCTAAGCCAGAAAACAGCAAGACAATTAGGACCATTTTATCTCAATTAATAGAAAGAAATGAATCACATATTTCAGTATCAGCCAGTCTTCTAGATGTAACATTTAAAATCAAATCACAAGAGCAAGAAACTCCTTCTGTTCCATATTTAACTGTGCATTTGAAGCCTGTTCTCAAATGATTTTTTAAATTATTTTTAAAATTCTTTATTTAAATTCAATTTAGTTAAGATATAGTGTATTACTAGTTTCAGGGACAGAATTTAGTGATTATCAGCCGCATCAGGTGCCCTCCTTAACACCCATCACCCAATTATCCCTTCCCCCACCCGCCTCCCCTCCAGCAGCCCTCAGTTTGTTTCCTAGAGTTCAGCACCTCTTATGGTTTGCTTCCCTCTCTATTTTCATCGTATTTTATTTTTCCTTCCCTTCCCTTATGTTCTGTTCTGTTCATTAAATTCCACATGTAAGTGAAATCATATGGTATCTTTCTCCGATGGACTTATTTCACTGAGCATAATACCCTCTAGTTCCAACCACATAGTTGCAAATGGTAAGATTTTTTTATGGCTGAGTAATATTCCATTGCGTGTGTATGTGTGTGTGTGTGTGTGTATTCTATATATGTATAGATTCTATACATATTCTATATGTATATTCTATACATATACAAAATTCTATATATGTATAGAATACACACACACACACATATATACATGCACACCACATCCTCTTTATCGATTCATCTGTCAATGGACATCTGGGTACTTTCCATAGTTTGGCTATTACAGACATTGTTTCTATAAACACTGGGGGGCATGTGCCCCTTCGAGTCAGCATTTTGTTTGATTTGGATAAATACTTAGTAATGCAATTCCTGGGTCATAGGTTAGCTCTATTTTTAACTTTTTGAGGAACCGCCATAATGTTTTCCAAAATGGCTACTCACAGTAGTTATTGATGTACTTGTGAGGCTCCCAAACTCAACCAGTATACCCTTCTCTTCTTTTACCTATAAGAGGAAGTTACTTTCCATGTCCCCACTTTTGATGGACAACTTTGGAATGAGGCTAAACTAGACCTCAGCAGTTTTCCAAACCCAGATGAAGAAAGTGGATGACTTCAGTATGAAACACAAGGGCTCAGGGGAAGGAGCAAGGGTAGGGAGCAGAAGGCAGATGGATTAGTCAGCCCACATTCATGGAAAGCTGGGATTTAATTGGGAGAATCTCAAGTTTTCGTTTTGTGGTTTTGGGGAGCTTAACTCCCAGCTTCTAATTAAATGTATAAACTGTCATTGCAAAGGTATTTCACAATTCCTTAGATCTGGAAGAGGTTCTTAAATGGGAGGAACAAAGGGAGAAGTGTGAAGAAGGAACAGGAGGAGAGGTGAGTTTCTTGGGCCTCAGGAAGCTGCCAGCTGTCTAGATGCCAGGATTCTACACCCCAGTTCCAATACTGGAGTACTACAGATGGAGAGGAGTGGTATAGATGGGAAGGAGGTCCTGCTTCCCTGTCTCTTCTGGCCACCCAACTCTAAACTAGAGACTTGGGTATGCAGCTTGGAGGTTTGGGGGACATAGCTAGAAGCAAAAACTGTACCTCCAAATCACAGCTTAAGTTCTAGGTGGCCACACTCCTGCCACTATCTCAGAAAGGAAATGCCAACGGACAACAGGGAAGACAGGGTTGTGTGCGTCTATGGGAAAATGGCAGACTCTAACTGCCATCTCTTAAAGTTACTCATTCAGCTGTCAGCAGAGAACATTCAGGGGGATACTCCTTGAGCTTCTCTCCTTTGATCCCCTGCAAAGTGACTCAAGAGCATTATCATATCCAAGCCAGCCACAACCCAAGCACTCCACTGCCAAAAGGAGGTTTTGTCAAATACTATCATGT
This sequence comes from Mellivora capensis, assembly GCA_004024625.1. Lineage (NCBI taxonomy): Eukaryota > Metazoa > Chordata > Mammalia > Carnivora > Mustelidae > Mellivora > Mellivora capensis. Next base: position 41,283 of record PISX010014446.1, read on the forward strand.
ATTGTCCAGGGATGCCAAGGTCCTGGGAAGGAATATGTATTATTCTGGAGTAAGAAAGAATGCCATATATGAGAAATCCAAGTTAGAAAGAAATTTGGGGTCTTGAGCACTTGCCAAAGGTTATTCTGTGACTTAGATGCCTACTGTTGCTTAACAAACCACAAAGAATCATCCTTAATAAAGACAAGTTCTAGATCATTGGAGCTTGACTGCCAAAGCAGAAAAGTTCTAGATTACTGGAATTTAAGATCCAAGTCTAGCCTGTCTCCTTTTCTGCATTCACAAAACATTTTACAGTGAAAAGTAGGAATGAAAATGATAGTATGTATGATATGTGAAGACCTCTAATGTGTCAGCCTCTTTAAAGTCATTATTTTGGGTCATAACAAACTCTGAAGGATAAATATTATCATCCTCTGTCTTACAGGTAGACTCTAAAGATCAAGAACAAGGAACTTGTCCCAAACTACACAGCCAGCTCTGAAGCAAGCTCTGACTGACTGTAAAGCCTGAGCTCTTCCTACTCCCAACACACCATCTTCCCTGGCTTGGAACACACACTACTAAATATTTGGACATTTATGTCTGAGAAGCAGAGGTGAGCCTGGTTGTCAGGCAGCCCAGCATCACTTTCCATAGTCTTTCATGGGAATTTGGCTAAGGTATTTTGCCCCTCGGACCCCAGTTTTCTCATTCGTAAGTAGGAAAGAAAATATTAACTACTTACCTCACAAGGTTGTTAAAGGGTCAAAATGATATATTGTTTGTAAAACACTTAGCATAAATACTTAAGCATGTAGTCATGTTGGATAAATGTGGTTTTTTTCAAGATACTTAAAAAATGTTAGTGATTATTATCTTTGGTGTCTGTACTCAAAGGTCCCCCAAGATGACTTTCATTTATTTTTTAACTTGGGTGCACAAAATTAAATGCATTATAATCTTTGGTGTATGGCACATTCTCATCATTAATCATGGCATAGCCATCTTTACTAATTAATGTGTTTATTTTATATTAAATACCCATAAAACTACTACTCAATATGAGAACTATACCATTCATAGTAGCTTATGCATTTTATATAGATGGAATTTCATAGTTATGTATCCTTATATATACCCCATAGCATATTCTAAACGTAACAGCATACTGAAAATACTTGAAGTTCAGTGAATAGATGAAAGAATTAATACATGCAATATTTCTTCACTTATCTTTTGTACAATGTAACTAAGTATTAAGACAGAATCTTTTAGTCTCATTTGGGCTGAGGGACCTGACAAGTGACAACACACCCCAAAAGAGATGTGAGACTACAGAACTGGGTGTGCAAAGGTATTATCTAAAAACCACTTTTTAAAAAGCATTAGGCCCCCCCAAAAAATAAAAAGTAAAGGGTTCATGGTTTTATTTATTTTTTATTTTTGGGGGGGCCTAATGCTTTTTAAAAAGTGGTTTGTAGATAATACCTTTGCACACCCAGTGTGCAATACCTACTAAATTAAAAGGCGAATGGGCATTTCAGAGAGGAGGGTTTTTGGAGAAAACTATGGGTGTGCCATGAGTCCCAGTCCTTTCCCAATGAGGAGAGGTTGTGGGTTCTTCTCCCTTAGCTGAAATCAAGGGAAGGGGGCATAAATGGTCCACTCTAAGATAATGATACAAGTGGCCTGAATATAGAAGCCACAGCAGACTGGTGTCTCTTATGGTTGAAACATGTAAAAGGTAAGTACTAAGAAGGCTACTGTCACATGGAATAAAAGAGGGATGAGTACATCTTTACCGGATGGTGCCTATAGACAGATTAGAAGAGACAGATTAGAAGAGATCTCCTAGGGATCGGTTATCAGTGCACAGAACATCTGGCCTGAGATTATTTTATTTTTTTTATTTTTTTTATTTTTTTTATTTCTTTTCAGCGTAACAGAATTCATAGTTTTTGCTGAGATTATTTTAGATCCTAAACAAGAGGGCCGTCTGGTAGGACAGAGTGATGCCATAGGAAGAACAGTCACCAGAGTCCCAAGGGGAGAAACTCTAAGCTACCAGGAATAGAAATGCATGAGCCATCAACAGCATGTGGATACTACCCCTGCAGAGCTCACAAAGTTCCTCCCAGAAGAACTGGCTTTAATTACCAGCTGGTTCTGATACACCTCACAGCGTTAGTTAAGTAAGAACTTTCCTACTTCTCTCTTCTACTTCCCCTTGCTTCAAAACAGAAGGAGCCAGAGGCAGCCTAGAAAGTAGGTGAGGAGGGATGAGAAACACAAAGGCAGGACTGTGAAGTCAAGTGTCCCCTTTCTCCACTGCAGGTCTGAGTTTGGGGTGGGGTGAAAACTTTAACTCTGATGGAAAGTTACATTTTTTCATTATTACATTGAATTAGACATAATAATTATTGAACTCAGACTGTTTTTCTGACTAGGAGTGACCATAACACTTGTATGAGAGGGTCCAGCCTCCAGAACAGGCTTTAAGAAACAGTGGGAAGAAATTAAATTAGCTATGTTCTGTGTAAACTCTGTAAGTCTCATTTGCTGAAAGTAATACTTATAGTTGAAGGGGTTCAACTGAGATTCTCTAAGACATATCCTGAGCTCCTCAAAAATTCTCATATCCAGAATGGGACCAGGAGTCCTATTTTAGATCTCTTCGTCTCCATCCATAGTCTCCATCCAGGGCAATCAGAGATTTGATTTGTGCCCAGAAAATGTTGGAAGACCTTCTAATTTTCCGCATTGTGGTCAGCTCTGAGATGCTCATTAGCTACTGAAAACCAGTGGCTATCCTGCTTCTATGCCAAGGTTGACTGCTTGATGAAAACAAGCAGCCAGTTCCCTTAGAGATCTTACCCCCTCCCTGAAATGCCAGGAATCTGGTCCTCCTACTTTGGAGATGCCCCCAAATTCTGTGGTTTGAGGAAACCTTCACTGTCATGCTTCCAAGCACACTTGCCTATTCCTCCCCTTCCAGAACTCTCTCACTGATCTCCCCCCCATGAGTACTTAGGGACAAACCTGTCCTCTTCCTCCAGGTTCTGCACTTGGAGGAATAAGGTATGCAGCAAATTCTCCTCTACCCCGATCTATGTGCTCATCCTCAGCTCTGCATGCTTCACTCTTAAATGCCCTCACTTGCAGTCTCCTCAAGACACCAACTTTGAGCTGTCCATGTCACTTAGCCTGGAAGCAAACAGAGCCAGAAGTGGCTGGGGGGGAGGTTTACATTTCCACCACCCAGGTACACATGAGTAATGACTGCCTGGTACAAGAAGGTGAAGGTCCAGCTCTCTTGCCTCAAACTAGGACAAACTCTGCAGTATAATTTAGACGTCAGGGCTCCTCTTGGGATCAGGCTAAGGATGGGACCTAACCCAAAGTCACACATTTGTTTGAGTTTTTCCCCTCAGCTCTCCTGCGTTCTATATACTCCTTTCCTGGTTTCTCCTCAGTACATTTTATTACTAAACCATTTGCACTTCAATCCTCTGCCCAGAGTTTACTTCCACAACTGACCTAAGGGGCTTTACCCACTTAGATTAATCAGACTGACACACCCACTAAATTTATACTGCAAACAAACTGATCTCTAAACAGCACTGGAAGAGGGCAAAAAAGTAGGTCTCAGGTAGAAGCTTGGAGTACCATTTTACCTGAAAGCACCCCCAGACTCAAACAGCAAACCTCTTAAGAAATCAGAATGATTTCTTCACAGTGTGTAAACTCAAAGACATTAGTCACAAACAAATAGTTATTCAAATTTGTTTTGACTCCCCTAAATCTACTTTGACTGCCAATCTTTCCTTTGGACCTGCTGAGATTGAATAAACATTCCACTTAAAAGCATGCATTTTAATGCTAAATACCTATTCAAAGTTAAGAGACCATACAGATAAAGCTCAAGATAAGCCTAAAATGGAACTCTCAGTGAAATTCAATACCAGTTTCTTTATATGGAATGGTGCAAAGCTAAATTGGTTGAACTGGATGATAAAGTAATCGTCAATAGAAAAATCAATGGAGGAACACTGTATACCCATTTAAAGGACATTAACCCATAAAAAGACTTACACAGCAAAGCTCATAGTCCTAAAACAAAAGAGTAAAGGGCAGCTTCTTAGAAATCTGCAAGTAGAGAGCTCTGACTCCTGGGTGGGCCTCACCAATTTGGATGCACCTGCTACTTCCTGATGCTCCACTTCAAGAACACTGATGACTCATAAAGACCTCAATACACCCCTCCTTGACCACCTGGGACATGTCTGCAATGACTGTCTTCTGACTGTACACAAGGGCAGTATGACCCTCATCACTCCAAGCAACTTTAATTGAAGGAGAGTCAATTAGAAAAAATGATGACCACAACTCACAGCTCCCCATTTAGCCCTGACCTTTTTCTCCCAAGTCACTCACTACTAACAGCAAATACCCAAATTTAATTTTTTTTACCCCTTCCTTGCACCATCTGAGTTAAAAGTAGTGGTAGGGCAAGTGTTGATGAAGACTTCAGATCTAAGAGTTGAAACCATAGGAAAATGTTTTTAAAATATATTTTCACCTATTGGGAAAAACACTGATAGAAGGACATTCATTGGGAAGCAAAACAGCTCAGTTAAAAGATTAGGTACTAGGGACAGATAGCCCTTTTAAGTCCAACACCAATGCATACCGGCTATGCATCCCTGAGTGAAATTCTTCAACTGTATCTGCCTATTTCCTCATTTGTCTTATGAGGAGAATGACAATAAAAGTACCTGCCTCTTTGTGTGAGCATTAAAGGAGTTCATTCTTGAAAATTACTTAGACAAGTACCTAATAAATGGTAAACACTCAGCAAATGTACCCTGTCAGTGTTGATGCAACTGCTGCTATTATTGATATCATTACCATGTTCATTGTCAATGCCATCAACCAACACTTTCCTGACAAAGTTACAAACTTGAAGCAATATCTATCAAGTGAAGATAAGCAACATCTACCCTACCTACTACTTCCCCAATATGTGACTAAATCTCATAAATTTTCTCTACATTTGTCTTGGTATGTAAGTCTGTTCTATAAAACTCTAAAGTCAAGTATCTCCAACATGTCATACTATGCAATTCCTCTGACACCTCAGAAATTCAAGAGATTCAGGATAAGAAAACTATTAATATTGGCTATTGAGCACACAATAGAAATAACATTGGTCAAATAAATCATTTCAGTGCTTCTCTCCCTATATAGAGACTCACTGCTACTGCTTCTTAGCTTTAAACAAAGCCAAATATTGAGTACTTTTAAATGTTTTTTTTCCCCCTCCTATTGTTCCACCAAGCTAAGGTTATTTTATGTCAAATGACATAAGAAAAACGTGTCTCTCTTCTTTCATCCTTTGCCTTTTTCAGTCAATCAAACACTCCGCCTCAAAAGTATCAGCGATCTAATGCTAATTTCCAGTACTGATCAAATACTCAAACTGGTTTAACACCCAATAATACTAATACTGATCTAATACTCAAACTCTGAAGCAGCATAAACAACAACATAACACATCTGATCGGGACAGGCTATATAATTTGCAGAGCTCAGTACAAAATAAAAATGTGGGGCTCCTCATTCAAAAGCTAAGAATTTCAAGATAGTGACAGCAGAGCATTAAACCAAGTGTTGTCTATACAGGTTGCATGTTCATGAAGCCAGCCCTGCTCCTGGTTCCAGAGCCATCACCACTACCATGACCATTCTGGTCCAATACTCCTAAACCTGTTCCCGTCTTGCTACAGCGCTGCTTGCTCAGGCCAAGAAAATAATTTCGTCATCATCCTCCACTAAAGTCTCATATGCCATTAAGTTCTTCTTCAGTGTCCTGGTCATCTAAACCTCAGTCTTTCCAAAGTTCTACTCAATGCAGTTTAGATAGGGCATGTCAAGGGCAGAAGGGGTTACTCTTTCTGCTTATGTCAGGATATTAAAGATGTGGGGTAAGAGAAGGATGTAACAGAGGCTTGGAATGTGCTTATAGGTGAAGCTTTCAGGCCCCTTCTCAAGGGACTCCCATCCTCCCAGTATTTTCCCTATTTACTGGCACTTTCCACTGCCCTGAAGAGCTGGCGCTGGTGTGTATGGCTTTGAACAGTTATGTGAATTGTGACAGTGGTTGCCATTTTGTTTTTATAAGCTTATTTGCCTTTGCCCACCACTGAGACCTCAAGATATAAGGAAGATTAAGCTTAGAGTTAGAGTCTTGATTCCTAATCTTGGCTGTCACCACTGTGTGACCCAGAGCAATCACTTCTCCAAGCTTCAATTTCCTTACCTGTAAAATGGGATAATGAATATCTGCCCTACCACCTCACATGATTATAGCAAGTCTCAGGTAAGACACAGTATATAAAAACCTTGAAGCCAGACCTGTGCCACATTCACTACTCTTCATTTTTACCTCTCTAAACACAGCACATGGTAAGTATTCAAAAAATGCTAGACGAATGAAGAAAAACCAAAAACCACTGTAACAAGTCAACTTTGTGAGGATAAACCCCCACATCCGTTTTCTATCCCAAAATCAAAAGGTTACAAAGTACCTTCCAAAGAGTATAAGATTTTTCCTTTATTAACACAAATAATGGTTCCTCTTTTCTTTCTTTGGGTTTCAGAATTGTAATACAAGTACACAGTCACTTTAAAATTCTTTCCCATTTCCACTCTCTCTAATTACATGGTATCATGAGCCAAAAGATAGACCATGAGATTCTGATGTTGCTACAACTTGCAAGTGACGCAAATTATCATTAGCAAACTGCATCTGAAACTGAGAGCACTTCACCCAAAAAAATCCCCGGAGAAACCGCCCACTCTAATGACAGTAAAGCCTGAGTTCACAGCTTAAGGAACACATCATGACCAACCTGTAGATGTTTTAAAAGCACTCATTACTGACTGCTGTGGCAGATCGTAGGGAGACTAAACCAACTGCGCTTATCTGTTCTGATTTTTTTAAGAAAATGCTACCAACATGCTTCACAAGTGCTGCAAACTCCAGACTAAATTGGTTGCAAGACATTAGCCATCAGTGCATTCATAGAAATAGTCTCTGCAATTAACACTAATTAACCAGCTCTAACAACTGGGAGCCAGTTGGAGAGGTTTGTGCTTGAATGTAAATGAGGGAGGTGGGAGGAACTGCTGGAAGAGATGGTATGGTATATTTGTTTTGTTTTGACTTCTTTGCAGACATATTTCAGTTTACATAAATATTTGAAGGTTGGATCAGATGGGATTTACACCACAATGGCAAAAGGAATGTCTTTACAAAAACTTTGATATGGTCTAAATTAGGTTTCAAGAAGAAGGAGCAGCCATGAGAGTCTTTTTCAATATTTAACTTAATGTCCTCACCAGCACCTCATACCACTTAATAAATCACAGGTATCTCTGACTTACAACAAGTGATCAGCGTTCCATGGCTTCAGTTTTAGCTATAGATTTCAGAAGGACCAGACACTGCCTTGAGAGAGAGCTGCCAATCTTCTGACTTAAGTACTGCATATGTGACCTTTGATTGACCTTGGGTTCTGGGATTTGAGGGTTAAAGTTGTCTTTTGGTATTTGAGCCTGATTTTTTTTTTTTCTCTGAAAGTCTTTAGAGAAATAAAAGATTGCAAGCTGTTTCCTGTAGAAGAGTTAATGGCTACCTCATTTACTACACTGTGAAAAACACTTCTTCAAGAAGAGTACCTCTTTCTCAAGAGGTCTGTTTTTGTTTCTCTTTGAGCATCTAAGTTGCAAAAAGCTTGTTTAAAATTAGCAGGTTTTTCTGCAAAAAGGCAGTTAAAGCAGAGGCAATGCATGAAATGCTAAAGTCTACAGGTTTTCAAGTTGAGAGTCACACTGAAAATGGAATCACACAGGATGAACCAAAAAGCCCTTGCCTCCCTGAAACAAGAATTTTCTTAGCATAAATTCTTCCCTCCTGAAGGTTGAGGGGAAGGTAGGAACCTTAAGCTACATAATCATCTCTTCAATAAACACATTTTTATTGAGACTGATGTTTGATTAGGGGTACACCACTAAATGTGTTAGCCTACTTCTGAGTAAAGCAAGAAAGCTTTCATAGAGAGGTTTTGTTTACATTCAATGAAAGAAGAGTCTGACTTGAAGTACTCAGATTTAATCTTGAATTAAAATGGCTCTATTGTACTATAGCTGCTAGTGCTGTTAGGAAAGGTGAATCCAGGAGTTTTGCCCAGCCATAGAATCCCTTTCTACAAGGGAGCTATACATGTGGCCACAAATAAACAAACATGCCTGGTTTATTGGCAGCTGTGCAGTCCAAGAAGAGTTTATTTTACTTTAGGAACCCACAGCTGAATAATGATCTGGTGCCCTGGCTGTTTCATAACTCTCCATGTAATTAATTAAGTAGTTGGCATGACCTTCTGTAGCAAGATAATAATAGGAGTTAAGCAAAGGTAGGGTTTGTACACAAGGACACTCTGGACTGCTCAAGCTCACAAATAAAAGCTTTCAAATAAATGCAAAACGGTCTTTCAAATTCGAGTTTTCCCACTACAGTGACAACCCCCACATACACACACACATCCTGCAAGTGATCATGGCAAAATTTCCTGTCACTGAAGAAATGCAAGGTATAATTCAAAAGGGGATGGGGGGGTTGGAGGGGACAGGCACTAGCTGTCATTTCTCATACACCACCCTCCACTATCCAGATTAAGAATGAATACCAAAACCAGTCATTTGCAAAAGGCAAATCAGTATAGACTGCCAAAAGTAAGGTGATTTTAAAAAAGATGTATGATCTAAAAGAATGGTTAGAAGCACAAATTACATGACCACTGAACACTAAGTAGTTGAAAACCAAGATCCAGTAGAAGAGATGTGCACCTTTCAACCTGAAATCTGAGTCCTGCTGTCCCCCTAAAAAGCTCAGCAAACAGGCAATAAATAGATACTCTCCAAATGCCTTCTCTTTGTACACATGCATGCTGCTTCTCTCATCAAGATGTACAGTCTAATTCAATCTTTGAATCTGAGCTGGACTTAATGAACAGAAGAATAAATATGGCAGAAATAAAGCTGCATGACTTTTGCTAGTTCATTAGAACCTTGCAACAACCCCTCGGAATCTTGGGACATTTATTGGTGGGATGTTTCCTCTTGAATACTACATGGCCTCCATGCTAGGAGAAGCCCAAACATCATGACAGCTATATGTGGGCACTTTGGTGAACAGACCCAGCTAGAATACCAACCAATAGTCAGTAGCACCTGCTGGCAATGACAGTGAGCCATTTTGGATATGCATGGGCAACCAACATCTGCCTGCAACTCTATGAAGGACCTTAAGCAAGAATTGCCCACGTGGGCTGAGTTAACCTACAGACCAGTGAGAGAGAATAAACTGCGTGTGTGTGTGTGTGTGTGTGTGTGTGTGTGTGTGTGTGTGTATACCAAGTATGAAACTCCTTTATCTTTTGCTTATCAATTTATATGAAATTTTGTATATTAGGGATATTAACTATTAACTCAGGATACTGCCTGACATTTCAATACCATACAGTTTCCCTCTTTTGCTATCTGCCTTTCATCTGCAGCACAGAGGTTTAGTTTTTTATATTGATGTAGTCAAATATTGTAATTATATGCTTTTATGACTTCTGCTTCCACATGCTATTTCATAGGCCTGCCCTACATCAAAACCATATTATTTGGTCATTTATGTATTAATTTAACAAATATTCACTGAGCACATAGCCTATACCAGGTACTCCTCTCTTTTGCTAGGTATACAGTATGAATAAAATAGAACAGGACCATGCCTTTACTAAGCTAACAGTCTCCTATGGGATGAGGAGAAGAATTTGAACACAGAACTGCTATAAAGAATGTTATCTGTAATGTGGGGGAAAGTAGCAGTTGCTATGCAAGCCTATAATAGTTAAGGGTTTCCAGGGAGCTCAAGGAAAGCTTGAATGGATTAAAATTCAATCTTTGAATCTGAGCTGGACTTAATGAACAGAAGAATAAATATGGCAGAAATAAAGCTGCATGACTTTTGCTAGTTCATTAGAACCTTGCAACAACCCCTCGGAATCTTGGGACATTTATTGGTGGGATGTTTCCTCTTGCCTACCTCCTCAGATATAGGTAGGCAGGTAGGTAAGTAGGTGGATTGATCTTTGCTTTCCATCTAATACTTCGATCCATCAGGAGTTAATTCAAGTTCAAGTACAAATGTCCATAGGCAATATGACATAAATGTAAACTATTGTTTTTACATACTGGATTTCTACATGTACTTGAGCCTGTTTCTAGGTAATTTCTAGTCTGTTTCTGTAACCTGTTCTAAAAATCTGCCTCTTTTTTGGCCTCATAGATATTCTCCTCATAATTGGTCTTTTAATTTCATATTGGGCCAAGATATAAAATCATTCATCTTTTTCCTACTGATGCTTTCTACTCTAAATTATTTTTCTTGATATGTACTTATATTATTGTCATTCTACTACACAATCAGTTTGCAATCGCATTTCATAATTTTTAGTTTAACTTTTTAAAATATTTATTATTTAAAAATAATTTGTACTAAAGTGACACAGTATATACACACTACTGAATGAGTTATTATAAAATGATATGCACATACCACCAAGCTCTGGGCTCTGAAGACCCACTTTGTTCCTTCCTAAACTATCCTCCTTCCACTCCCTTGAGTTAATCCTGTCCTGAATTACCATTAAGTATTCTCTTACTTTTCTTTATAGTTTTACTACCTGTATATTTTCCTAAACAATATAGTTTTTAGTTTTGCCTTGTTTCCAACTTTTTCTAAATGAAATTATTCCATATATATTTTGTATTTTTCTGTAAATTTCTTTTGCGGCTCTATATTGTGTGTGTGTGTGTGTGTGTGTGTGTGTGTTTACATATGTTGATGTGCACAGTATAGTCACTTAGCTTTTACTTTTTGTAGTATTCTATTTTATTTTTAATCCATTCTATTATTGATGGATATTTGCATTACTTCCAGATTTTTCTTAACTGGAATAATGCTTCCCTGAACATCTCCTGGATTGTGTGTGAAAGTTTCTCTAATGCACATATTCAGCTGTACTAGTTAATGGAAGATTGTATTATAAAGTGTACCAATTATATTCTCTCATTCTTTGAAAATTCCTTTTACTCCATATCCTTGCTAACACTTAATATTAAACAACTTTTATTTTTTGTTATTCTGGTAGATATGAAAAGAATGTCATTGTGGTTTTTATTTACATTGTCTGGACATATAATGAAGTTAATATTTTCACATTTTGGGGGGGTATTTGTGTTTCCTCTTCTTCCAAAATGACTGTTCATGACAATTGCCCATTTTTCTATTAGCTTATTCAACTTTTTCTTAATGATTCAAAAGAGTTCTTTTCATATTCTGGATACTATCCTTTGGTTAATGCCAAATGGTTATATGTGCAAATGTCTTCCCTTTCTTTATGAATATAGTGTCTTTTAATGAGGTAAAATTCTTGATCTTAATGTAATCAACCATATTAATCTTTTCCTTTATCATTAGTTTCTTTTCGTGTCTCATATAGTACATCTTTCAATACCCTTATGTCCCAGAGAAAATCTCTACTTTTTCTAAAAGGTTTTAAATTTTGCCTTTCAATTTTTAAGTCATGAATCCGTCTGGAACTGATTTTTGTTTAAGATGCGAAGAGTATTTTCCATTTTTTATCCTTCACAAAGACAATCAGTTGTCCCCCCACTTTTAACTGAATAGTCCTTCCTTGCCTCATTAATCTTGTGCCCAATGAAGGTGACATATTTTAGGAGTCCCAAATTTATGCAGAACTCTTCAACCCACCCTCTCCTTGATTAATTTTTTAATTAATTGATTAATTAATTATTGATAAAT
>PISX010014447.1:0-52532 GCA_004024625.1 Mellivora capensis
AAAAAAAAAAAAAAGATGCTCAGGATCTAATTGTGGAACGGAAAAGTTCAACAACAGGTTTGTAATACAAAGTTGTCAAATCCCCCAATAGATTTAAACATAGGCGTCTTGAAATTACAGCAAGGGAGAGAACTTGAATGGAGCTAGGTGTTCACGGGAGATTTCTTGGAAGGGCAGGGACACAACTGAGTCATCAGGATGAAGAAGCTGGTAGCTGGACAAATGCAGACTCAATCAAAGTTAAACATTCACATGGTAGAGAAATGCCATGTGTGAAGCTTGATTGGATCCTGGCTTGGGAAACAATGAGGTGAAATATATTGTGAAGACAATAGCAAAACTATTACTACAAAGAGTATTAGACAATATAAGAAGGTGTTTTAAATTTACTTAAGGTAAAGTAATGATGTAATTATGAAGAAGGTTCTAGTTTTTAGGAGATACATACACTTAAAATGTATTTAGCAAGTGATTTAGTAAACATCTGAAATCTGAAATGGTTTAGCAAAAGAAGAGGGGGAGGAGAAGGAGGAGGAGGAAGAGAAGGGGCAGAATACTGTGCAATAAAAAGGAATGACCTACTGATACGACAACATGCATTAATTTCAAAAGCCTTATGCTGCATGAAAGAAGCCAAACTATACACTGTATGATTCTGTGGATATGACATTCTGAAAAAAATAAAGCTAGTGGTACAGAAATTGGACAAGTGGTTACAGCCAGGTGCTGGAGTAGGGAGGGATTTGCCTACAAAGGGGCACATGGAACATTCCAGGGTGATGCGGAAATATTTCATATAGTATTTTTATCATGGTGGTAGGTAGCTTCATAGCTGCAGACATTTATCAGAGCTATGTACCTACAAAGGGTGAATTTCACTGTATAGAAATTGGGTATCTCAGTATACCTCACTTCAAACAAAAGAAAAGAAAAAAGAATAACAGGACATGAGGACTGAATGGATAGAGAATAGGAGAAGGAAAAGTGAAAGATGTTTTGGTAATCAAGAAAACAGATATGCTAATACAAGAAGTGGAAATGTCAGAGGGTAGTACCAGGATACAGTCAGTTAACTGCTGCAAGAATAAAATGAGCAATCAAGTTATAACCAGGAGTAATTCAAAATGTATTAAAGTATTTTCATCTAGTTTCTTTTTTTCATCTAGTTTTTTGTTACTACTTTAGCAGCCAACTTGGCACAAGTATGAGGAAAATGTAATTAACTTTAAAAAGTGTATAATGGTTTCCCAAGGAGAGATTTATATTCTAGGGACATAAAAAGTGTGTGTGTGTGTGTGTGTCTGCATGGGTATTCCTTTCTCAAAATATTTGATGATAGGGGCACCTGGGTGGGTCACTGGGTTAAGTGTCTGCCTTTGGCTCAGGTCATGATCCCAGGGTTCTGGGATCGAGCCCCACATTGGGCTCTCCACTCAGTGGGGAGCCTGCTTCCCCCTCTCTCTCTGCCTGCTGCTCTGTCTGCCTACTTGATCTCTCTCTCTCTCCGTGTCAAATAAATAAATAAAATCTTTTTAAAAAATTAGAAGTTTACTTATTTGAGTGAGAGAGAGCGCTAGTAGTGGGGAGGAGCAGAGGGAGAGGGACAAGCAGACTCTGCTGAGCACAAAGCCAGACATGGGGTTCAATTCCATGACCCTGAGATCATGACCTGAGTCAAAATCAACAATCTGAGGCTTAACCAACAGAGCCAACCAGGCACCCCTAATTTTACATGTTTTTTAAAATGATTAAAACATACGCAAAATGCTTTCTTAATTTTAATTAATAAAAAACACTATTTTTTTTAAATGAAGCATGCATATAATATGGTGGAAGCAGTAAGCCTGGAGATAGTTTGGAGAGAATTTAAGAAAGTAGAATCTTTTCCAGGAAGTGATTTTTCAGATAAGATAGGCATATACATGGGCATATGGACCTCTCAAATAAGAATACTATTATATTCTATTATATATATTATCTTATTATATATCTATATCTAATTAGATATATATCTAATAGATATATATCTAATATATATCTATTATATACTATTATAGTATTTGTGGGAAGAAAAGAGTGGAAATAATCTAATTTTCCATTAATAAGAAACTAAGTAAGGGATGGTATATCTATACAATGGAATACTATGCAACTGTTAAAAATGAGAAAAGTCTATGTGTGCTGGTATGCAAAAATGGTTGAATTATTTAAAAAAAAAACATTGTACAGAGCTCTCTCTCTCTCACTCTCTCTCTCTCTCTCTCTCTCTCACACACACACACACACACACACACTGAACAGCCAAAGAATATCTCTGGAAGACTATAACCAGAAGCTGTTTCATCTGTTAAGATGAAATTACACAATAATTTGAACAGTGAAGAGTAGTTGGTGGCTGCTGGACACTGGCTGGGCTGCCACCCACTTCAACGGCTGGGGCTGCTGGCCACGTAGGGTCCATGCCCCCTGGGCCCAGGCCTGCCCGGCTCCACAGCCTGGGCACCATGCCCCACATTCTCGCCCAGCACCATGAACCTAGCTGCCAGGGCGTGGTGCCATTTTGTCCCCAGGAAGAGCTGGCTGCTCGCCCTGGTCTTCTGGCTCTTGCTGGTCTACTTCCTTCTTAGCACCTTTAAGCAGGGGGAGAGGGGCAGTGAGAGATTCAGGCCAGGTTCAAGACCATGAGCAGCCCATCCCGTGGAAAGTGAAATTTCAGCTGGGCAATAGCAGGCCAGCCTGGCCACTGGTGCTGGAACTCCATTCAGGGGAAGCCCTGTCAGATACATTTGTGAAAGGGAGGATTTGCCAGTGAATGGCCACTGGAATGTCAACGTCCCTGGCACAAAGCAGTACCCCTGTGAAGGCTGCTTGCCCCACAGTTGCTGCAGCACTTCCAAGTACTGCGTGCCCTGCTGCCTGCAGCCCAGCAAGCAACTTCTCCTGGCACGCTTCCTCACCTGGGCAGCCATGCTTTTCATGACTTTTTCATGGCCGTTGAAGATCGCTTTGAATTGTATTTGGCCAGATGCAGGACCTCATCCCAGGTTCCCAGGGAGTTGATGCTGGCTGCTGACTTGATCTGTTCATCATGACCAGGGTAAAAGAAAAAAATTACAGGAGTATCCAGCCCTATCCCCACCCACCACCCACACGGAGGACTCAGCATCATTTTGTAATGAGTTGAATGGTGGCTGCACAAAAAGGCACATTCATGTCCCGACCCCTTGGAACCTGTAAATATGAGGATACTTAGAAAAAGTGTCTTTGCAGATGGAATTAAGTTCAGGATCTTGAAATGAGGTCACCTTGGATTATCTGGGTGGGCCCTAAATCCAATGACAAAAGTTCCCCTGAAACACGCAGAGGAGGTACGCACAGAGGAAGGCCTTGGGAGACAAGCAGCCACAAACCCAAGGTTGCTAACAGCCAGCAGGAGCCTGAAGAGGCAAAGAACAAAGTCTCCCCCACAGCTCTGGAAGGAGTACAGCCCTATCAACACCTTGACTTTGGACTTCTGGCCTCCAGAGATGTGAGAGAATAAATTCCTGTTGTGCTAAGCTACGAAGTCTGTGGCACTTTGTTTTGGTAAGCCTGGAAAGCTGATAGACATTTTTTTTTTGCATTAATGGAAAAGAGGTCAAGTTAAAAAAAAAAAAAAGGATACTGGAGAAGTCAGTAGGATTTATTTATTTATATATTTTTAAAGATTCTACTTATCTGTCAGAGAGAATGAGCACAAGCAGGGGGAGTGGCAGGCAGAGCAGGCAGAGGGAAAAGCGGGCTCCTCACCGACCAAAGTGCCCAAAATGGGACTCGACCATGACCAGAGCCGAAGGCAGATGCCCAACCGGCTGAGCCACACAGGCATCCCAAAGTCATCATTTAAATCCCAAAGGATTTAAATAACAAGTTGGTTAAGGGGATAAACTGATCCTGTGAGCCTACTGAGGATTGAAGGGCTGACTCATTCAGGTAGCACAATCAGATTAAAAATGTTTTCTCTAAGACTTTTCATTTTTATGGGGAGTAGGTATGTGTGTGTGTGTGAAGGGAATGGAAAATGGGGTATAGCATGGTTGATCGGCTTTCCTTTAATCTTATCTCCTTGATGGCCCCTACTGAACCCAGTCGTAGGGTTAGTCCTGGCTTTCAGAAAATATGTGCCTTGACAATATGGACAAAACCAGATTCTAGTCAGCTTTGAGACTCCAGAAAAGTCGTATCTCATGTGGTAGGGCAACTCTACAGTTACTGGAACTCCAAGAGGAACACACATTCCTATGATCAAAAATGACCCATGAAAACCTTTGGAGAGACATCAAATTGGAGACCGTTGTGTTTTCTCTGTCAGTCCAGTGCAGCCAGGTACCCAACAATGTTGGGGAAGATTGTTGATTGTTCAGTTGAACACCAGATGAAGAAGTTAGCCAGCTTTTAGAGGCCATATTATGTGAAAACACTAGATAGCACTGGACTCATTCTTGGGGCAGAGAGGCACTCAGGACCAGAGGAGACTGAATGGACTCCAGTTCTACACTGGGAGAAGAATGGCAAGTGAAAGCTTGCTTTGCACTTAATATTGATTTGTACTGTTTTTTCTCTCATTAGTATACTATTATTGTTATTTTTACTATTCTTCTGAGTGCCTATAGTTGAATTTGTGTAACACAATTGCATACATTACAAGACTACCATAGAATGGAAGTTTTTCTTGAAACTACTTGCTTTTCAATATGAGAGTTATACCCTCCTCGCTGCTAAAACAAGACTTTAGGGAAATCAGAGAGTTTTCATCTCTGATCCTCTCTGAGAATAAAATTTAGCCAGGTGAGCCATCCGTGTGGCTCTGCCAAGGGATTTCCTCTTCTAGCCAAGTTAGGTCTTGCCCACAGTAATCTGGAAGCCAAATTTCTGAAAAAAAAAAAAATCACAAAATAATTCCTGAAAAAAAAAGTGGCTATTTATAAGAAATTTACTGAGTGAGAATAGGGAACTCTGAAGAATACCTTAGGTCTGAGAAAGAATATCCAAGAAAGAAATGAACTTGAAAAGTGGAAGCTCAAGGCTAGACCCAGATCTTCTTAGAGAGGGAGAAGACACCTCCCCATCATGATGTAATATTTTGCTGGGTTGCCTCAAGTCAGAGCTGGTTCACAGTTGATAGGCAAAGAATGACAAGCTGGAAATACCTACAGCAAAGAACCAGTAGTCTGAGACTGGTGAGAAAGAAATCACTCGCTGGAGGGTGCTAATGGAATTTTCTGGGGAACTGCCATGGAGAGTGCTATTGAACTTTATGGGAAGCTGGCTGGGCCACTGTGGTCACGGTAGAAACCTGCCAGGAATTGCTTACAGGAGTGTTGCAGAGCTGGCCCAGGAGAAGCCAGCTGGGGCCTCCACCATCAATGGGTTTCCCACATACCTGCCTAGCACCACAGGCACAAGAACAGAAAGCCCACCAGAACGGGGAAGAGAAGCCCATCTTTCCTCCAAAGTCCCACCAGTGTCCTCTCCTGGGAAAGCTGGGCACTGTGGGTGGGGGGCAAGGAAAGATGCTTAATTTCTCAGAAACAGAGAAATGAAGAGGAGATGGGGGGCTGGAAGGCAATAAATTCCTAAATGCCACAGCTGGTAACTGTGGTATCTGGGGAGAAAAACTGGTTGATGAGGCTCTGATGTGAGAGAGAAACTCACTTTTCACTGTAAATCTTTGTATTGCTTGATTTGGGGGAGGGACATGAGAAAGTTCTTTAATGCATTATCCTGAGTTTCATACTATAAAATACTAATGCTGTTGATGATAGTGATATGCCAGCCGTTGTTCTAAATGCTTTAACAATGTTAACTCACACAATCTTTCTAGTTACTTATTATTAGACCCAATTTTTATACCTGAAGAAACTGAGGCACAAAGAGGTTAAGTAACTTGCCCAAGATTAGCTGCCAAGTGATTGAGCTAGTAACTGGTAATCTGGTTGCAGAATCTGTGTTCTTAACCACTACACTATATTAACTTCTGATATTTATCAATGTTTACTATGACATGAAACATAGTGAACAAGTGAGGTAGTAATTAATACTGCTCATCAGATAGTTCCCAATTTCTTATTCCCCTTAGGGGTGAGTTGGGTCATATGATTAAAGAGTAACACGTGTCATTTCTAATCAGGCATTTCATTATTTGAAAGAGACCTTCCACAGCTCTCTTTCTCCTCTTGCACCAGACTGTGTTGACTGCGATAGGTAGGTAGCATGAGCAAATAAACCTTTGATAGAATTTCTAAGACCTTGATATTTTTGCTGATGATTCTTACTGAAGCAAAAATCTAGCTTATTTTTATTAATATAAATGATGTGTTTCTGATTATAAAACATGTGTTTTATAAAATGCCAAGTAAAATATATCACTTATTCTAAATTTTTTAAATTTTTAGTTAATATTTTAAAAGATTATTTATTTATTTATTTGAAAGAGAGAGACAAGAGTGAAGAGCAATGGAGCGGTGGGGAGGGCAGAGGGAGAGGGAGAAGCAGGCTCCCCACTGAGTGGGGAGCCCAGTGCAGGGCTTGATACCAGGACCCTGGGAACATGACCTGAGCCAAAAGTAGACACTTAACCAAATGATCCACCCAGATGCCCCAATTTTAAAAATTATTATTGGAATTTTGAACTTAAGAAAAATTGATAAAATGAGAATTATACAAAGATCACTATTCTTCAGCTAGACTCATCAATTGCTCATATTTTACTCCCTTTGCTTTATGTTTCTCACATGCCTTTTTTTTTCTGAATCATTTAAAAGAAAGTTGCAGACATCATGAAACTTCATTGGAAAAACTTCAGTGGGCATATTTTTTTTTAAGAATTTTATTTATTTATTTTAGAGAAAGCACAAGCTGGACAGGGGGCAGAGGGAGAGGGAGGGAATCCCAAGCAGACTCCATGCACTGAGTGCAGAGCCTGACTCAGTGCTTGATCTCATGACCCTGAGATCATGACCTGAGCTGAAATAAAGAGTGAACTGACTGAGCCACCCAGACACCCCTCAATAAGCATCTTCTAAGATCAAGAACATTCTACATGACCACTGTGAAAATTTTGGTTCCTAATAGCATTCACATATTTACTTCTTGCTGCATTCTACAAAATTGTATACATAAAATAGCTTTAGAACCACAATTTTAATATTAATACCAATCATAAATCTATGAAGTGGACTTTAAGCATTTGTAGTCTCCCTTTTCCTTAGAATTAAGAACATCAAGGATGTGAAATCATTGTACAATGTATAATACAGAACAGAGTAATTCAAATAACTTTGAACGTAGTCCTCTGTACATCCTTAGTGAGAAATATTCTGAGGACAAAAAGGGACTGCCAAGAAATCTTGATAATAACTTGATAGAGATTCATTTGCTTCTTTTTATATTTGATTTTAGTTTTGATTTTTAAAAATCTTTTTATTTGTTACATTTTATTAAATTGCTTTATGGTAACTTTTACTTGGTTCAAAAGCAGAACAATATAAAAAAGCATATTCAAAGGAATGCCACTCATTTCCCTTTCCTTCATTCTCTTCCCACCAACTCCAGAAGCAGATATTAACATTAGTCTTTGTTTTGTCCTTCCTGTGTACCCTTTCTTCCCCAAAAACACATATATATATATATATTATATACTATGTATATAATATATAATACATATTCTTATGTTCTCTTATTTTGTACACCTCATTTTTTTCTACTTAATAATATCCTGGAAATCACTCCATGTCAGTTTATAGAAATATTTCATATGTTTTGTTGTGACTCTATAGTACTCCATCATATAGCTGTCCTGCAGTTTAATTTATTAGTGGCTGTTTGGGTTGACTCCACTCTCTTATAATTAGAAGTAATATCATAATGAAGAATATTGTACATGCATTCTTTCATATTTGTGGAGTGTAAATATTTATTTTACAAAGTAAATATTTCATATTTACTTTCAAGGTAGTTTCCTAGAAGTGGTTTTCCTGGGTAAATACATAATTATTATTGTTACGTATTGTCCAATTTCCTTCATCAGGGATTGCATCATTTTGTATTCCTATTGGCATTGTATGACTGCTTATTTCCCCAACAGCCTCACCAACAGAGTATATTGCCAAGCTTTTGAATTATTGTCAGTCTGATAGGTGAGAAATGATATCCCTGTATAGTTTTAATTTGCATAGTTTTTATTTTATTATGAATATATTTCAACATCTTTTTGCATATATTTTTTAAAGATTTTATTTATTTATTTATTTATTTATTTATTTATTTATTTGACAGAGCTCACAGATAGGTGGGGTAGGGGGGAAGCAGGCTCCCTGCTGAGCAGAGAGCCCAATGTGGGGCTTGATCCCAGGATTCTGGGATCATGACCTGAGCCGAAGGCAGAGGCTTTAACCCATTGAGCCACCCAGGCACCCCTCTTTTCACATATTTAAGAGTCAACTCTAAGGGCACCTGGGTGGCGCAGTCAGTTGAGCATCTGACTCTTGGTTTTGGCTCAGGCCCTAATCTTAGGGTTGTGGAATAGAGCCCCCCATTGGACTCTGCGCCCAGCATGGAGTCTGCTTGAATTTCCCCTTCTTCTCCCTCTGTGCCTTCCTACAAGGCTGGAACACTCTCCCTCTCTCTCTCTCTCTCTCTCTCAAATAAATAAATAAATCTTAAAAAAATAAAAAGAGGAGGTTGAGTTAAGATGACAGAGGAGTAGGGGGACCCTAATTTTGTCTCATTCCTAGAATACAACTAGGTATCAAATCATTCTGAACACCTGAGAAATCAATCAGAGATCTGAGAAAAGAAATGCTGCAAGTCTATAAGTAGAAAAGCAATCACAATTTGGAAGGTAGGAGGTACAGACATAAGATGTCTGAATTAGAATTTAAAACAATTATAAAGATACTAGCTGGGGAAGGAGTCAAGATGGCAGAGAAGTAGCAGGCTGAGACTACATCGGGTAGCAGATCAGCTAGATAGCTTATCAAACCATTGTGAACACCTACAAATCCAATGGGAGATTGAAGAGAAGAAGAGCAACAATTCTAGTAACAGAAAATCGATCACTTTCTGAAAGGTAGGGCCAGAGGAAAAGTAAATCCAAAGCGACGGGAAGATAGACTATGGGGGGAGGGGCCGGCTCCTGGTAAGCAGCGGAGCAACAGAGCACAAAATCAGGACTTTTAAAAGTCTGCTCCACTGAGGGACATCGCTCCAGAGGCTAAACCGGGGTGAAGCCCACGCAGGGTCAGCATAGCCCCAGGCCCCACGGGGTCACAGAAGGACCGGGGGGGTGTGAGTGTCACAGAGCTCACAGGTATTACAGCAAGGAAGCCGGCTACAGAGACAGGGCTGAGGATTACCTTGGGGTTACCTTGAACCGGTCACAGGCTGGGTGAGCTCGGAGCGCAGCCAGAGGCCAGGGAGACGGGAGTGATTGAGCGCTTTTCTCCGAGGGTGAACTGAGGAGTGGGGCTCTGAGCTCTTGGCTCCTCTGGGCCGGAGATTGGGAGGCCGCCATTTTCATTGTGTCCTCCGGAACTCTACGGAAAGCGTTCAGGGAACAAAAGCTCCTGAAAGCGAACCCAAGCGATTACTTAGCCCGGCCCCTGGTAAGGGCAGTGCAATTCCGCCTCGGGCAAAGACACTTGAGAATCACTACAACAGGCCCCTCCCCCAGAAGATCAACCAGAAACCCAGCCAAGACCAAGTTCACTTACTGAGGAGAACAGTGGAATTCCAGAGGAGGAGAAAGCAAAGCAAGGATTTCATGGCTTTCTCCCCATGATTCTTTAGTCTTGCAGTTAATTTTTTTTTCTTCTACTGAATTTTTTTTTAACTTTTACCCTTTCCTCTTTTAACATTTTTTAAAAACTAGTTTATCTTAACAATACCTTTCAAAAATAATAATAATCTTTTTTGAACCTTCATTATTATAGTCATATTTTATCCTCCATTGTATCTATATTTTTTGTATACACATAGGATTTTTTCTTCTAAAAAACTTGAGGTACAGCTTCTACTAATAGATCAAAATATACCCTAAATCTAGCTACGGGCTTGTTCTAGTCTCCAGCCCAAGCAAATTCTCTCCACTTTCTTTTTCTTTATTCTCCCAACCAACTTGCTTTATCAACTCATTTTTTAGAAATTTAAAAATAAAATATTTTTCTCATCTTTATAGACTTATTCCATCCCTTCATTGTGTCTACCTTTATATATGGCTTTTCATCCTTTAAAATTTGGGGAGATAGTTCCTTCTAAGAGACCAAAATACTCCCCAAATTAAGTGAGTGACCCTGTTCTAGTCACCAGTCTAATATATATACATATATATTCTTTTTTAATATTTTTTCTTTATTTCGTGGAAACAAATAATGAAAACACAACGGTTCAAAATCTGTGGAACACAGCAAAGGCACTCCTGAGAGGAAAATATATAGTGGTACAAGCCTTTCTCAAGAAACAAGAAAGGTCACAAATACACAACCTAACTGTACACCTAAAGGAGCTAGAGAAAGAACAACAAAGAAAGCCTAAACCCAGTAGGAGAAGAGAAATCATAAAGATTAGGGCAGAAATCAATGAAATAGAAACTAAAAAAACAATAGAACAAATCAACGAAACTAGGAGCTGGTTCTTTGAAAGAATTAATAAGATTGATAAACCCCTGGCCAGACTTACCAAAAAGAAAAGAAAAATGACCCAAACAAATCAAATCATGAATGAAAGAGGAGAGATCACAACCAACACCAAAGAAATACAAACAATTATAAGAACATACTATGAGTAACTCTTCACCAACAAATTCGACAATCTGGAAGAAACGGATATATTTCTAGAGACATATAAGCTACCACAACTGAACCAGGAAGAAATAGATAACCTGAACAGACCCATAACCAGTAAGAAGATTGAAACAGTCATCAAAAATCTCCAAACAAACAAAAGCCCAGGGCCAGATGGCTTCCCGGGGGAATTCTACCAAACATTTAAAGAAGAATTAATTCCTATTCTCCTGAAACTGTTCCAAAAAATAGAAATGGAAGGAAAACTTCCAAACTCATTTTATGAGGCCAGCATCACCTTGATCCCCAAACCAGACAAGGATCCCATCAAAAAAGAGAATTACAGACCAATATCTTTGATGAACACAGATGCGAAAATTCTCACCAAAATACTAGCCAATAGGATCCAACAGTACATTAAAAGGATTATTCACCACAACCAAGTGGGATTTATTCCAGGGCTACAAGTTTGGTTCAACATCTGCAAATCAATCAATGTGGTAAAATACATTAATAAAAGAAAGAACAAGAACCATATGATACTCTCAGTAGATGCTGAAAAAGCATTTGACAAAGTGCAGCATCCCTTCCTGATTAAAACTCTTCAAAGTGTAGGGATAGAGGGCACATACCTCAATATCATCAAAGCCATCTATGAAAAACCCACCACAAATATCATTCTCAATGGAGAAAAACTGAGAGCTTTTCCGCTAAGATCAGGAACATGGCAGGGATGTCCATTATCACCAGTGCTATTCAACATAGTACTAGAAGTCTTAGCCTCAGCAATCAGACAACAAAAAGAAATTAAAGGCATCCAAATCAGCAAAGAAGAAGTCAAACTATCACTCTTTGCAGATGATATGATATTATATGTGGAAAACCCAAAAGGCTCCACTCCAAAACTGCTAGAACTTGTACAGGAATTCAGTAAAGTGTCAGGATATAAAATCAATGCACAGAAATCAGTTGCATTTCTCTACACCAACAACAAGACAGAAGAAAGAGAAATTAAGGAGTCAATCCCATTTACAATTGCACACAAAACCATAAGATACCTAGGACTAAATCTAACCAAAGAGGCAAAGAATCTGTACTCAGAGAACTATAAAGTACTCATGAAAGAAATTGAGGAAGACACAAAGAAATGGGAAAATGTTCCATGCTCCTGGATTGGAAGAACAAATATTGTGAAAATGTCTATGCTACCTAAAGCAATCTACACATTTATTGCAATCCCTATCAAAATCCCATCCATTTTTTTCAGAGTAATAGAACAAATAATCCTAAAATTTATATGGAATCAGAAAAGACCTCGAATAGCCAAAGGAATATTGAAAAAGAAAGCCAAAGTTGGCGGCATCACAATTCCAGACTTCAGTCTCTATTACAAAGCTGTCATCATCAAGACAGTATGGTACTGGCACAGAAACAGACACATAGATCAGTGGAACAGAATAGAGAGCCCAGAAATAGACCCTCAACTCTAGGGTCAACTAATCTTCAACAAAGCAGGAAGGAATGTCCAATGGAAAAAAAGACAGTCTCTTCAACAAATGGTGCTGGGAAAATTGGACAGCCACATGCAGAAAAATGAAATTGGACCATATTCTCACACCACACAAGAAAATAGACTCAAAATGGATGAAGGACCTCATGTGAGAAAGGAATCCATCAAAATCCTTGAGGGGAACACAGGCAGCAACCTCAGCCACAGCAACCTTTTCCTAGGAACATCGCTAAAGGCAAGGGAAGCAAGGGCAAAAATGAACTATTAGGATTTCTTAAAGATCAAAAGGTTTTGCACAGCAAAGGAAACAGTTAACAAAACCAAAAGACAACTGACAGAATGGGAGAAGATATTTGCAAATGACATATCAAATAAAGGGCTAGTATCCAAAATCTATAAAGAGCTTAGCAAACTCAACACCCAAAGAACAAATAATCCAATCAAGAAATGGGCAGAGGACATGAACAGACATTTCTGCAAAGAAGACATCCAGATGACCAACAGACACATGAAAAAGTGCTCCACGTCACTCGGCATCAGGGAAATACAAATCAAAACCACAATGAGATATCACCTCACACCAATCAGAATGACTAATATTAACAAGTCAGGAAATGACAGATGCTGGCGAGGATGCAGAGAAAGGGGAACCCTCCTACAATGTTGGTGGGAATGCAAGCTGGTGCAACCACTCTGGAAAACAGTGTGGAGGTTCCTCAAAAAGCTGAAAATAGGGCTACCCTATGACCCAGCAATTGCACTACTGGGTATTTACCCTAAAGATACAAACATGGTGCTCCGAAGGGGCACGTGCACCCGAATGTTTATAGCAGCAATGTCCACAATAGCCAAACAATGGAAAGAACCTAGATGTCCATCAACAAATGAATGGATAAAGAAGAGGTGGTATATATATAGAATGGAATACTATGCAGACATCAAAAGAAATGAAATCTTGCCATTTGCAACAACGTGGATGGAACTAGAGGGTATTATGCTTAGCAAAATAAGTCAATTGGAGAAATACAACTATCATATGATCTCCCTGATATGAGGAAGTAGAGAAGCAACATGGAGGGTTTGGGGGGTAGAAAAAGAATAAATGAAAGAAGATGGGATCGGGAGGGTGACAAACCATAAAAGACTCAATCTCACAAAACAGGCTGAGGGTTGCTGGGAGGAGGGGTGTCAGGAGAGGGTGGTGGGATTGTGGACATTGGGGAGGGTATGTGCTATGGTGAGTGCTGTGAAATGTGTAAACCTGGCGATTTACAGACATGTACCCCTGGGGATAAAAATACATTATATGTTTATTAAAAAATTTAAAAATTAATTTAAAATATGATACTAGCTGGGCTTGGAAAAAGCGTAGAAAACTCTAAAGAACCCCTTACTGTAGAGATAAAAGAACTAAAATCTAGTCAGGCTGAAATTTAAAATGCTATTTATGAGGTGCTGTCCTAAGTGGAGGCCAGACAGATGAGGATGAAAAAAGCAGAGGAGTGAATCAATGATATAGAAGATAAAATGATGGAAAATAAGTAAGCTGAAAAGAAGATAGAAAGAAAACTATTAGATCATGAAGGGAGACTTAGAGAACTCAGCAATTCCCTAAAGGGAAATAATATCCATATTATAGGGGTCCCAGAAGATGAGGAGTGGGAAGAAGACACAGAAGATTTATTTGAACAAATTGTATCTGAGAACTCTCCTAATCTGGGAAAGGCAATAGACATTCAAGTCCAGGAGGCACAGATACCTCCCCCCTCCACAAAAATTAACAAAATTAGGTCAACTCCTCAACATATTAGAGTAAAGCATGCAAATTTCAAAGATAAAGAGGAAATCCTGAAAGCAGCTCAGGACAACAGGTCCTTAACCTACAAGGATAGACACAAAAGGCTGGCAGCAGAACTGTTCACAGGGACATGGCAGGCCAGAAAGGACTGGCATGATATATATAAAATATGGGAAAAATATGCGGCCAAGAATGCTTTATCCTGCAAGGCTGTCACTCAGAATAGGAGGAGAGATAAAGAGTTTCCAGGACAAACAAAAACTAAAGGAATTTGTGAACACTAAATCAGCTCTGCAAGAAATATTAAAAGGGATCCTTGGAGTGGAGAGAGAACCCAAAATTTAAAAAGACCAGAAACAAACAGAGACATTCTGTGGGAACAGCAACTTTACAGGTAATACAATGGCACTAAATTCTTATCTTTCAATAATTACTCTGAATATAAGTGGACTAAATTCTCCAATCAGAAAACAGAGGGTGGGGTGCCTGGGTGGCTCAGTAGTTAAAAGCCTCTGCCTTCGGCTGGGGTCATGATCCCAGGGTCCTGGGATCAAACCCCGCATCGGGCTCTCTGCTCAGTGGGGAGCCTGCTTCTCCCTCTCTCTCTGCCTGCCTCTCTGCACACTTGTGATCTCTGTCTGTCAAATAAATAAAATAAAAAATCTTAAAAAAAAGAGAGAGCACACCAGACATGATTAAAACAACAACAACAAAAACAAAATGAGACCCGTCAATATGCTGCTTGTAAGAGACTCATTTTAAACCCAAAGACATTTCCAGGTTGAACATGAGGGGTGGAGAACCATTTATCGACATTTTTTTAAAAAGCTGAAGTGGCTATCCTTATATCAGACATACTGGAAGAAATGGATCCTCACCAAGATAACTAATAGGATCTAACAGTACATTAAAAGGATTACTCACCATGACCAAGTGGGATTTATTCTTGGGCTGCAAGGGTGGTTGAACATCTGCAAATAAACCAATGTGATACATCACACTAATAAAAGAAAGGATAAGAAATATGCTCCTCTCAATAGATACAGAAAAAGCATTTGACAAGATACAGCATCTTTTCTTGATTAAAACCCTCCACCATGTATTGATAGAAGGAACATAACTCTTTATCATAAAAGCCACATATAAAATATCCACAGCAAATATCATCCTCAAAAGGGAAAAACTGAGAGTTTTTCCCCTAAGGTCAGGAACATGACAAGGATGTCCACTGTCACCACTGTTGTTTAACACAGTACTAGAAGTCCTAGCCTCAGCAATCAGACAACAAAAGAAATAAAAAGCATCCAAATAAATAAAGAAGTCAAGCTTTCACTCTTCACAGATGACATGATACTTGATGTAGAAAGCCCAAAAGACTCCACCAAAAAATTGCTAGAACTGATACAGGAATTCATCAGGGTTGCAGGATATAAAATCAATGCACAGAAGTCAGTTGCATTTCTATACACTAACAATGAAGAAGAAGGAAGAGATATCAAGGAATTGATACCATTTAAAATTTCACCAAAAAACCATAAGATACCTAGGAAAAAACCTAACCAAGGAGGCAAAGGATCTGGACTCAGAAAACTATAGAACACTCATGAAAGAAATTGAGGAAGACACAAAGAAATGGGAAAATGTTCCATGCTCATGGGTGGGAAGAACAAATATTGTTTAAATATCTATTCTACCCAAATTAATCTACATATTCAGTGGAATTGCTATCAAAATACCACAGAAATTTTTCACAGTGCTGGAACAAACAACCCTAAAAACCAAAGCTGGTGGCATCGTAATTTTGGACTTCAAACTCTATTACAAAGCTGTAATCATCAAGACTGTATGGTATTGACAGAAAAACAGCCACATGGATCAATGGAACAGAATAGAGAGCCCGGAAATGGACCCTCAACTCTATGGTCCACTAATCTTCAACAAAGCAGGAAAGAATGTCCAATGGAAAAAAGACAGTCTCTTCAACAAATAGTGTAGGGAAAATTGGACAGCCACATGCAGAAGAATGAAACTGGACCACTTTCTTACACCATACACAAAAATAAACTCAAAATTGTTGAAAGACCTAAATGTGAGACAGGAATCCATCAAATCCTAGAGGAGAACATGAGCAGCAACCTCTTTGACCCCAGCCACAGCAAATTCTTGCTAGACACATCTCCAAAGACAAAAACAAAATCAAGCTATTGGGACTTCATCAAGATAAAAAGCTTTTGCACAGCCAAGGAAATAGTCAACAAAACTAAAAGGCAACTGACAGAATGGGAGAAGATATTTGCAAATGACTTATCAGATAAAGGGCTAGTATCCAAAAATCTATAAAGAACTTATCAAACTCAACACCCAAAACACAAAAACCCACTCAAGATATGGGAAGAAGACACAAACAGATATTTCTCCAAAGAAGACATACAAATGGCCAACAGACACATTAAAAAATGCTCAACATCATGAGGCATCAGGCAAATACAAAGCCAAATCACAATACCTCATACCAGTCAGAATGGTTAGTTAACAAGTCAGGAAAAAACAGATGTTGGGAATATGTGGAGAAAGGGGAACCCTCTTACACTGTTGGTGGGAATGCAAACTGGTACAGCCACTCTGGTTAACAGTATGCAGGTTCCTCAAAAAGTTGAAAATAGAACTACCCTATGACCCAGCAATTGCACTACTGGGTATTTATCCAAAGGATACAAACAGTGATTTGAAAGGGCACATGCACCCCCAATGTTTATAGCAGCAATGTCCACAATAGCCAAACTATGGAAAGAGCTGAGATGTCCATCAACAGATGAATGGATAAAGAAGACGTGGTATATACATGCAATAGGATATTACTGAGCCATCAAAAAGAATGAAATCTTGCCATTTGCACTGACATGGATAGAACTAGAGGGTATTAGGTTAAGGAAAATAAGTCAGTCAGAGAAAGACAAATACCATATGATTACACTCATATGTAGAATTTATGAAACAAAATAGATGAAAAAGGGGAAAAGAAGGAAAAACAAAATAAGAGGGAAACAGAAGGGGGCATAAACTATAAGAAAATTTTAACCATAAGAAACAAGCGGAGGGGAAGTGGGTGAGGGGAAGTGGTAACTGGGTGATGGGTGTGAAGGAGGGCACTTGATATAAAGAGCACTGGGTGTTATAGACAACTGATAAATCACTGAATCCTACCTCTAAAAGTAATAATGCAGTGTATGTTAACCAAATTGAATTTAAATAAAAAAAAATTTTTTTAAGTCAGCTGTATATCTCTTTCTTGGATTATCTGTTTATGATTTTGTCCACTTTTCTCTCAGGTCTTAAATTTTATTCTTTTTTATTTTTAGGCACTCTTTATGTATTAAAGAGATGAGCCCCAACATAAGTTGCAAATATTTTCTACCAATTTGTCATTTGGCTTTTGACTTTGCTTGTGATGTCATATACCTTGCCAAAAAAATTTATTTTTATGTAGTCAAATTTATCAAGACTTTCTGTTGTTGCTTTGGGATCTTATTTTAAAGCTTTAAGAAGTTCTTTCCAAACTCAGTTATGTTTTCTTAGTACTTTCATGCCTTTTTTTTTTTGGATTTAGATTACTGATGCATTTGAAATTTATTCTGATCTATGCTATGAGATAAAGATTTAATTTGTCTTTTTTTGAAATGGCTATCCAGTTGTCCTTACACCATTTTTTTAGAGTTAATATTTTTCTTAGTGACCATCTTTATTATTTACTGAATTTCCATATATACTTGGGTCTATTTTGGAATGTCTAGTCTGTTCCATTGGTCTGTGTCTTTATTCATGCTATATCT
Source organism: Mellivora capensis (assembly GCA_004024625.1). Classification (NCBI taxonomy): domain Eukaryota; kingdom Metazoa; phylum Chordata; class Mammalia; order Carnivora; family Mustelidae; genus Mellivora; species Mellivora capensis. The sequence continues at coordinate 17,959 of PISX010014447.1, forward strand.
TTTAAAATCATATGCAAATATTACTCCCCTATTCTTGAAAAATTATTTTTAAAGAGAGTGTAGTTTCAGTGGGACTTGGTGACTAACTGAATATGGAAGTTGAAATAGAGGAAAGTGCCCTGGCTACCCTCAAACTTCTTTCCTATTTGCCTTGGGTAGTGGAGTAAGGTTGTTTGCCAGTAGGTGTTGGGGAGAGGATGTACAGAGTATCACGAAGATGGAAGCCTTGGATCACACCAAGTATATGCACAGGAAGTGGAAACCAGGAAAAGGACTCAGAATGCATGATTGAAGAGATGTATATTAGTTTCCTAAGCCTGCCATAATTATCACAAACTGGGTGGCTTAAAACAAGAGAAATTTGGGACGCCTGGGTGGCTCAGTGGGTTAAGCAGCTGCCTTCAGCTCAGGTCGTGATACCAGCATCCTGGGATCAAGTCCCACATTGGGCTCCTTGCTCGGCAGGGAACCTGCTTCTCCCTTTGCCTCTGCCTGCCACTCTGTCTGCCTGTGCTCGCTCTCTCTCTCTCTGACAAATAAATAAATTTTAAAAAAATTAAAAAAAAAAACAAGAGAAATTTAATGTTTCACAATTTGGGAAACTAGAGGTCTGAAGTCAAGATGCCAGCAAGTTTGGTTCATTGGACATTCTGAGGGCCACCCTGTTTCATGCTTATATCCCAGTTTTGGTGGTTGTGACAATCCTTGGCGTTCCTTGGCTTACACTGCATCACACCAGTCTTGGCTCTGTCATACCATGGCTTTCATCTCTCCGTGTGTCTTCACATGGGCTTCTTATAAGAACACCCATCCTTGGGTTTAGAGTCTACTCTAATCCATCTAACTATTTGACTTATTACATCAGTGAAGACCCTATTTCCAAGTAAAGTCATATTTGGAGGTTTGGAACAGATATGAACTTGGGGAACACTATTCAAATATTCACTATTTAAGATGGAAGAAAATCAAGAGGTGGAGGTAACATGGAAATCAAGGGAATACTATTTCAAGATTCAATAGGTCCCTTGCTTTGGGAAGATCAAGTGAAACATGCCCAGAGAGTCATGTTGCTTGCTATCCTGTTGCCCTCCACGATCCAGCCACCACAACTGAAAGCTGCCTTTCAGTTGTCCAGACTGTAGTGTGTCCTGCCCCTAAGTCCCACACTTGTTGTTCCCGCTGCCTGAACCCTATCCCCACCTGTTTTGGCTGATGGGGGCCACCTCATCCTTCAGGTCTCACTTTGGAGCCCCACAGGGCAAGCTTCATGTCCATCTTAGACAAATGTATATCTTGTGCCTCTCCCTGTGCTTAGCACATGGTAGATTCTTTAAAAATGTATATTGAACAAATAAACATACTTTTAAGTAAATGACACTGTTCAGAGCATGTTACTCAACAAATTTCTTTTTTGTTATTACCATAAATTGCTATTTTTTCTTGTTAACAATAAATCAAACAGCTTATCTCCTGGTACAGATTTACCTAGCAATATTCGAAGCACTGCTCTAATCATCCTCAGAAAATGGACTCTGAAATTGGGCATTTCATTGTTAATTTCTCATCACTAAGATGTGGCTCAAAGTTAATTTATACTCCTATAGTTTGTCTATACCAATGTAACTTAGAGTAAATTACAGATGCTAAAACATTGAGTTAAAAAGTGTATTTTATTTCACACTTAAATGGTGTTTACTGTGTTCCAGTTACTGTTTTAAGCATTTTACCAATATTAACTCATTTAATCCTCATAACAATGTAATGATGTAGTTATACTATCACCTCCATCTAATGGAGGAGGAAACTGGGACACAAAAAGGTTAAATTACTTGTCTGAAGTCACACAGTTGGTAAAAATTGAAGCTGGGATTCAAACTGGGCCAAGTGACTCTAGATGGACTCTGTGCTATAGGTTGCCTCTCAACATACTTTAAATCTGTCTTTACATGGGCAGTTGCCTTGTTCATATAACCTTTTTCTGCAGCATGAGATGAAGAGATAAGCCTACAGATTTCTCCAGTGGTTCTTATCTACCAATTCCACGTCTGCACCCAGCTGCCACAACACGGCTCACACGGTTCTGGAAGAACATACAAGAATGTACACGTGCGAGGCAGCCTAAGTCAGATTTTGAAAGATGTTAACGTAACCTGATTGAACCCAAATTGGAGTCACTCATGCTGAGCCTCATGTCAGCAAACCAGATCTTTTAACTAAGTTTCTATGCTCAGCTCTCCCAGGAAAGGAAGGCCCATGTCAACCAATCAGTGCTTGCCTGCTCAGCACAGGCTACCTGACTCAGCTCCAAGACTTCCCTTTGCTAGAAGGAAGGTAGCCTTGTAATAACCAATCTGCTTTTAGCCAGTATAACTTCTTGTACCTGCTCACTTTGGTCTATAAACCCTCTCAAATTGTACAACTATTTGGGGCTTCTTTTTATTTGCTAGCTTGAATGCTGCCAGATTCATGAATCTCTGCATATTTAGTAAGATCTTTAAAATTTATTCAGTTGAATTTTTTTAACAAATATAAATGTTCTCTAAATTCTCCATAACCTGAAAGGAAATAATTCTGCTAAAACAAACAAACAAACAAACCAAAAACCAAAAACAAACCAAAACAAGAAAACCCATCACTTATATTTCTAATTTACATTACTAATTAGAACCCTTAATTTGAGTTCCAGTAACTTTTTATTCTCAATAAAATTGCATGGATCCAGGTGCTTTATTTTCTCATATATTAACTTTAAAAACGAAACTGTCAGTTATTTTACCAGCAAAAATGGGTTTATTTGGGAATAGCAGAGAATTTTGATTCAGGACATACAAGCTATGCCAAAATCCTAGGCAAGTTCAGAGAATGATAGGAATGTTCTTTTAATTTTTTTTTAAGATTTTATTTATTTATTTGACAGACAGAGATCACAAGTAGGCAGAGGGGTGGGGGGAATCAGGCTCCCTGCTGAGCAGAGAGCCCAATGCAGGGTTTGATCCCAGGACCCTGGGATCATGACTTGAGCCGAAGGCAGAGGCTTTAACCCACTGAGCCACCCAGGCGCCCTGAGGAATGTTCTTTTATATAGTAAAGTGGGGGGGTGTGGGAGAGGCTATTATCAACAAAAAGCCCGTTGGAGTAAATTGGGAGTTCAAAGTATAGTGTTCTCATTGGCTGAGTTATGACAGTCTGTCATTGGACTTGTTGCTGGGTAGGAGAAAATCTTTCTTCCTACTGGAGTTGTAAAGTATAGACTTCTTCCTATTGAGAATGCAAAGGCTGCAGCCAGTGGTTTAGTGTGAGAGCTCCACCTTCTGGCCTCTGACTCCATTTTGAATTGTCCTTTATTCAGTTCCACACATAACAAAAACTCATTACAGTAATTATTTTTCCACAAAAAAGGAACCATTTTACCCTGTAGGCCCACACCCTAGATGGTGTTTTTAAAAAGGTTTATTATGATAAATTATTGAATAGGACAGGAAATAGAGTTCATTGCTGTACTGCTTTTGGAATTGCTAAGAAAATGGTCTCAACCATCACAATTTGGTACAAGGTGTTTGAAAACTTAGCTCCAGACAGCAGAAATGATACAAAATAACAGTCTTTAGTTTCAAAAAATGCAATGTCTAATCTCTACCAGGTATTTTATTTTATTCATATAGTAATTTATGGTTTACAGAGTGCTTTACTTCATAACTCATTGACTTAAGAACAGGTCTGTGGGTTGTGCAGGAAGAACATTCTCATCTCCCTAAATACACACATAACAAAACTGAGATGGGGCACACAGAATGACCTGCCAATAGTTTCTTGACTGGCCAATGGTGGAGCTGTCCTTAGAATCCACCTTTCTAACTCCAGCTGTTCCAAACGTCCCATGGCTGCTAGCAGAGCGACAGGTCCTGGCACTGTAGCAACTAACAAATGCCTTGTGGGGTTAGAAGTACAGGTGCCTCCATCAATTTTTAGCACCAGGTGGTGAAGAGACTCCCTCCTCCCACTAGATGTTTCCAGGACAGCTTCTAGCTCCGAATGCAGATATATAAGGGGAAAGTCATCAGTAAGTGCCTTGGTTGCCTGTGACCCAAGGACAGATCTCCTTACTCTCCATATTCAGCTAGACCAGTGGGTCTCAATCTTGGCTGCACATTAATTCATGATTAAAAATCTTGAAGCCCAAAGCATACTCCAGACCAAATGCATCAGACTCTGGGGTTGAAGTCTAGGTATCAGCTTTAAGACTCTCCAGGTGATTCTGATATATAGCAAAGGTCAAGATCCAGAGAATTAGAGAAATATGGTAAATCTCATCTGGTCTAAACCATCAGCTCTTTATTAAATGGGTCAATCCTTGATTTGAACATAACAAAAATGCACTGATGATCTGATTAGTCTACACATTTTTGATTTATTATCATTTTTAAAATAAATCTTAACTTAGAGAGCAATCCTGCTCAGCATTGTACTTTGCTAAAATTATCTAATTTAAAACCTCTCCTGAGGTATGTATTCTCTCCGATTCACAGGCAAGGAAGCTGGGGCACTTGGAGCTTAGTAACAATATGCAAGATTACACAGCTGCTAAGCGTATTGGGATTTAAACCCAAGTACTCTTGACTCCAACACTCAGCACACAACTTCTGAGCAGCCCTGCCTGCATGTAATTATTTATTTTATGAGCTGGTTCTGTGCTTGGTTGTTGGCATTCGTTTGTGCCTTATGCCCCTCAAAATCAGCTCTGGCAACGGAGACTGGCTCAGATCTTCCTCCTCTCTGCTCTTACAGCATCTTGCGATTCTCTCCAGCTAGGAAGGCTCCTTGAGGAAGATGCCATGTTCTGTTCTATATCATTCTATCTTCCATGACCGGAACAATGCTGACATAGTAGGGCTCACACACTACCTATTGTTTGAATGAATGACACTCTAAGCCACGTGGATTACATCCATTTGACTAGTTTACATGGTCATATTCCCAATACACTTATAAATACATGCTTTGAGAAACCAATACTATGGTATTCAGCTGTAAATCAAATGGAAGTTCATCAAAATCAACTAGAAGTTCCTAGTAGGTAACACGAGTAAGTTTTCCAGGAGATTCTTTTTTTTTTTTTTAAGATTTTATTTATTTGACAGACAGAGATCACAAGTAGGCAGAAAGGCAGGCAGAGAGAGAAGGGAAGCAGGATCCCTGCTGAGATCCTGGCTCCATCCCAGGATTCTGGGATCATGACCTGAGCCGAAGGCAGAGGATTTAACCCACTGAGCCACCCAGGTGCCCCTTTCCAGGAGATTCTTAAAACATAACACAGTTCCATATAATACTGTAGACATTTGAGCTGAAAGGTACCTTAGAGAGAAATGTAATGGCCCCAGTGTTACCTCATTTGAAATTCAGAAATTGGATCCTTCCATTCTTCCCTCTTCCTTCTTTTCAAAAAACATGTTGGCACACCATGGAGTGAAAGAGGAAACAAAACAATTCTTGTGTTCAGTGGTCTGGAATGCAATGCTCAGGGGCTCCAGAAAACTTGAAAAAGGCAAAAAGATGTAGTTACAGATTTTCAGAAAATCTATAAAGTCTACAACATTTATTTTTAGAATGCATTTAATTAGAATAAACTTCTTCCAAAACTCAAAGTACCAATACCAAACAAAATCGCTGTCGCCCCACCAAGCCTAGTAACAAAAAGGTCAGCCTTCCTCTTAACTTGTCCCCTTGGGCTTACGCTGGCCCTTCATCCTTCAATCCCAGTGCTGTCTTTACTTCCCTTGGCCACATGGTGTCACTGTTGAAGACCAGTTGGTTCACGTTCAACTGCTTCCTCTGCTGAGAGGAGCCCTAAGCCTTACCAGGTCTGAAGGGGCCACAAGGGCTCTTCATGCGCAGTGCCCGCCTCCACCACGGGGCTCTGTCAAAGTCCCCTGTGTGGCTTCCCTTTCATCCTAGCTTTCTTAATCTCTACACTCACAGCTGGCCCCTGAAGCTCTGAGTCGAAATGTGTTCCACTGTTTACAGAATTCTCTCCATCGTTTCTCTCCAGTGATCACCAAGATGTGGGGTGGCCTCATTATTTCCACCACCCATCCCCCCCTCCACTCAACTCCCCAAACATAAAGGGCCTCTCTATATCATCTTCCCCTGGACAACCTAGGCTACTCACCCCTTACTTACATGTCTTCTATGGTTTAAATTGGTATGTATCCTTTTAAGGGAAAACTCCCCCCACGGAGTCCACAAAGCTATCTTCTACCCTGGCCCATAAGGAAAAGTAACTCGCACTTCTCTCACTAAAGAAGTGAAGAGAGGGTGCCTGGGTGGCTCGGTGGGTTAGGCCACTGACCGTGGACTCAAGTCATGACCTCAGGGTGATGGGATCATGCTTTGACCCCATGGGGTTCCTCACTCAGCCTGAGGTCCACTTGAGATTCTCTGCCCCTTTCCCTACCCACAGATGCTCTGTCTTTATCTGTTTCAAATAATAAGATAAATAAATAAAATCTTTTTAAAAAGTGAAGAGATATAAGAGAAGATTAACTCACAGGGCTAAGATAAAATAATACCAAATATGTTATCATTCTATCATTTTTATTGTTCAGTGAAGTTACAGGTCTGTAATATAATACCTCTGTGATTATATGTATATAATCACAGAGGTATTATATATATATATATATATATATATATATATATATATATATATATCTCCAATCCCCTCAGAGGTGTTTTATCCTTTCAATTCTCCCCTTTCAGCCCTGTGCATGTTTTTACCATAATCTGCTTACATATGCTTTGGTCTAATGTCATGTCCATTGAGAAGGGAGTGAACTTAATCAAGAAGGGGCAGAGCTGGGACTCAGGGCTCCAACTCCCAGCACAGCCATGTTTGTGCAACACTTCCCTGACCCTCTATTTCTGGGAAGACTACCAGGCTGGGAAGGCCAAGGAATAAAATAACCTAGCAGCTAGATGGGAGATAGGACTGAGTCAAAGTGGATGGTCAAGGGAGATGCATCAATATTTGCTCCCACCACTGAACACAGGTCTTTCTCCAAGAACTGCTGGATTCAAACTGCAGTTGGTCTTTGGAGGCACCTCACTCTGCTCTCTACTTTCCATGTCCCTCTCTCCATGGTGGGTGCAAAGTACCCCAGTGTGGGTTTCCCATCAAATCTACTTACAATGAAGCCAGTATCCATCTTATCAGGTCATATCATCCCCAGGCATGGTTGGATCAGCCAGGAAACACGTAGGTCTAGGCTCAAGAGATAGGAATCCTTGCTTATCATCCAAAGGAACATATAGGAATGCAACCCCACAAGCTTACAAGAAGTTAATCAGCACTACCCTAAAGATACAATCACTAGATGTACCTAATGAAATTTCTAATGTATAGAAGAAAGATATTTTTCAGATTCCAAGTCTCTTCTCATGGAATAGACCTCCAGGGTACCAGATGTTAAGTAACACCTGCTAGCATGACCTCATGGGCCTCTAATCAACAGTGTCCACCTTCTCAGGAGATCCCTGGCAGCATTTCCTCCTGAGCCTCTGACTAACAGCACCCACTTTCTCAGGGGGCCCCTCCCCCAAATTTTGCCCTTAAAAACACTCACTTGCCAGCCATCAGGGAGTTCAGGACTTTTGAGCATTAACTCCCCATTCTTCTGAGTGATGCCATACCAATAAATAGCCCATCTGTCTTCATTACAAAAACTCTGTGTCAGTTGTTTATTGGTTTGCTACAGATGGGGTGGACCACCTTTCATTTGGTTTGGTTAGAATAGCAACCACGTATTATTGTTCTGGCCACCTGGAATCCCTTTTTTTCTTTCTTTGGGGGAACTGTCCTCTAGCATTCTATGCATTCTTGGTGTGTTTGGCCCATCCCAGCCATCCCTAACTACCTACTGGTGTAAACACATGGCCTATGCCCAGACAGTCAAAATATCCCAACTTGGAGACCACAGCACATTGGTCTTGTGACAGAGGCAAGGCAATTGGGGCACATGCCTGGATTTTATTTATGGACATTGGGATAAACAAGCTCTCATTCCTCTGGGTTCACTAATCTAAGATGATAAATCATTTAATTAAGGAATTATTTCACTCAATGTATTGTGCTCACTCACGGCCATATGGAGGAAACTCATCTGCAATGAAAGAAATGAAGCCAACACACTAGGGGATGCAGAGGAATGGGAGAGAGAGTGAGAGTAAGAGAACAACGTGTATAGACAACACTGTTTGAGGCCTGGAGTCCCTCGAACTCATTGACATCAGCGTTGAGTTTCTGTCACATCTAACTGAGAAAGATCTTTCTGATATATTGACCATCTTGAATCTTTTTTTTTCTGTGTGGTATGATAAGAAGTATATTTGGTGATTGTCCCTAATTCCATGCACAGGGCTCCTAAAAACCCTTGGAATTTTCTGAGGGATGGGAGTGACTTTTGTTATTTATAATGAGCCTCTTTCCACCACACCTGAGTTTATGGTAATGAGGTGACTTGGGATGAGACCTCTGCATAGCATCAGGATGGGGCTGGTCACCAAAAAGACCAAGTGATTAGAGGGATTTTAGTCCCACTCACTGGGGAGCTGGAGATTAAACTTCATAGAAACTCTTGAACAACAGACTTGGTGAGCCTCCAGGTGGCATCACGATGCCATGAGGCTGGCCGAGAGCACACGGAAGTTTTGTGTACACTCCCTACACCTTGCCCTATGTATCTTCCCCCAGCTACCTTTCCTGAGTTATATCAATAACAAACTGACAAACATAAGTGTTTTCCAGAGTCCTATGAGCCATTCTAGCAAATTAGCCCCCGCTAATTTGCTAGAGGGAGGGGAGGTTATGAGAACCCCTGATGTCTGAGAGCCCAGAGGTTGAGACTAGTGTCTGAAGTGGGGGCAGTCTTATGGGACTGAACTCCTAAATCTATGGAATCTGACACTAACACCAGGTAATTAGTATCAAAATTAAATTGAACTGTTGGACACCTATTGGGTGTGCAGAGTATTAGAAAATTGGTTGCTGGTGTTGGAAAACACCCTATAATTTGTCACAATATACGAATGCTGGGTTGCATTTGTTTGAGACTCTACTTTTATAAAAAGAATAGCACGACCACTGTGTGCTGGGGGCAGGGGTGTGAATGTGTCAAATCTCCAGCCACCATATTTGCATTGTCTGCCTTCCTAAAACACATGCTGGACACATAGTGAACATTCTCACACTCCTTTAAATGGGTAACAATCCTATCCCCGAAGCGCTCCACATGCCCCTTCCTACAGAACCCACAACTCTCTCCCTTTTCTCCAAAAGTAACCACTATCCTGACTTTACAGTGGTCAATTCCCTACTTTTCTTCATAGTTTTATCATCCAAGGACATCCCTAAACTCTATAATCTAGCTTTGCTTTGTATGTGAAGGGGGAATGGGAGACTATGACTGATGGAATATGTTGTACATCAAAGGAAAGGATTTTGCAATGAGCAGTGGTCCTCAAACTTCTCAGGGCAGTGGTCCTCAAAACTTGAGTAAGCACCAGAATCACCTGGAGGTTTATTAAAACACAGAGGCTCACTGGGCTCCACTCCCGTGTAGGCTGATTCTGTGGACCTGAAGTGAGGACTGAGAATTTGCATTTCAAACCAGATCCCAAGTGATGATGCTGGACCAGGACCACACTTTCAGAATGAGACTTAGGGTATGTGAGGATATATCCAGGGCTGCTCTCAATTCATCTTAAATAGCTACGCTTCTTACTTCCCAAAATACTTTGGAAATCAGGATTTGATGGCTCCAGAATTTGACAATCATCTCTTTATTCTTTTCACTCTGCTGGCAGATGACAATTTGCTTAGCCAGTTTCCTTGTACCCAAACAAAAGAGCCTAGGTCTAAGCTCCTGTGAGCCCTTGTGTTTAGACCATCATCTGGTGCCCAAACACTGCTCTATAAAGGTCAGAAGCCCTAAAGGTGGCTGAGTTCTTCTGGGTAACTGGCCTCTAGAGTTTGGATGCATTTCTTTTAAAAGAGAGATTAGTAACATCCTAAGATTCTCCATCTTGCACGGAATCCAGAAGGAAAGCTCTCCGTCCCCAACCATACAGAATCTTCTCTTCAACATCCTTTCACTCTCATTGCATTTGCCACTCCAGATAGATTGCTGTATGAATTGAAAGTATGAGTTTTAGTGGTGGTATAAACCTAAAGGAAGACTCAATCTCTTCCAACAGAATTTATATCCCAAAAAAGAAGAGTGCTACACAAGAAAGAAAACTAATGTTTATTTCTGACTTTCTTTTCATCGCTCAATGTGTTGGGTGCTATTCAAGTCAGTCTCCAGGATGGTACCCGGTAATCCTTACCCTCCTATCTTGTCCCAGTGTTGGTCTGTGTGACCCATAGAATATGGCAGAAGAGACAGTAGGTAACTTTCAAGATTAGGCATAAAAGCCTACAGCTTCCATCTTTCCATCTTGGGCCTTCTCTCTCTCTTCCTCTCTCTCTCTCTCTCTCTCTCTCTGTCACACACACACACACACACACACACACACACACACACACATCACCAACTCTAGGATCAGCCAGATGCCTGTCCTAAGCGGCTCAATAGGGAGGGCTACATTGCAGAGACAAGAGCCTCCAGCCTGCAGACCCACGAGTGATCTTGAAAGTGGATCCTCCATTTCTCGTCAAGCCTCAGACAACAGTGGACTCAGTTCACTTTGCAGCCTTATGAGCAACCCTGACCTAGAACCTGAGTTAAACTGCTCCTGAATTTCTGGCTGCAGAAACTGTGGTGGGGGGCGGGGGAGGTTTATTGCTTTAAGCTGCTAAATTTTGCTGTAATCTATTATGCAGTGTTACATAATAAACACGGGTGTCTTTCCCTAATTTACCCCTATTAACCTCAAACAGCCCCAAGAGACAGTTACTGCTATATTGCACTGAATCTAAGATATCATCCCTTGCAAGGTGTTCTGTGAACCATTAAGAAATGAAATAAATGCTACTTAATGTTGCATTTATGAAATAAATGTTACTTAGACTGTGACAGGCCTTCAGTTGTAAGATGCACTCCAGTTTCCATATGTTACAATGTGGCAAAAGCAGGCACCTCAGAATGACGGAATGTGTTACCTGCATTTTGCAGCAAGGATTTGTGCTCACACGCAGCAGAAATGAAAGCTGGCTTTTTCATCCCCATTCTTCAGCTCCGTGTGCCAGTAACCACTTAATATGTTTTGAATAGAGAGGTCAACGGTCTGAATGGACATAATCTGACCTCTCGGGCCACGCTGGACTCAGCAGGGATCTTGTTTTTCAATGTAGATCAATAAGGGAAAATTTTAAAAGATGTAAATTCTCCTAATTCTCCTTTCAGCCAAAGGAAGGCTCCCCTCTCAGCGCTGGCCTCTACATTGCCTCTTTAACTAAAGTGCAGATATACTTGTTTGTGGCTCTTTAAAATCAGCCCCGGCTGGCCCCAGGTCCAGAACAGCTGACATCAAGTGTCTGTTCTCACATACATTATCTGAGCCAGACAGTATCATTCCCACTGGACATAGAAGGGGAGAGAAGCTGAGAGACATTAAGAAACTTGCTTACAATCATAAAACAGGAAAATGACAAATGCTGGACGGAGTTCTACCAAGCTGTTCTCACCACCATTCCTCCCACATCAGCAAGCCTTCTCTGAAGCACAGAGTCGTGGCCTTGTCTACTGGCCTTAAATGGTATTCACAGCCAAGTGGAAAAGGCAGCCAATGCCTGTGAGAGTTTTCAGTGGCCTCTAAAATGCCTTTTTGATGAATAGCCTACTGTCTTTCATCTTGGGAACACTGAGTGTTTCATCAACATTATCTCATTAGTCCTCATAGCAGCAGACTTTTCAAATAAATGAGTTAATATTTGCAGAAAGTCCTTGAGATCTAAAGACTAGAAGTGCTGTGTGAAGGTTCGGCGTTGTCCTAAAGCCTGAACAGCTGCCAGAGTCTGTTGAGAGTCTGTTGGAGAGCTAGCCTATGAAAATGGTGGACTTTTCAAGTCATGGAGATGGGACCAGGAATGGGGAGGCAGATCCAGCATAGCCGATCCTGGTTTGGAGATGGAGTAAATCTACAAAGCAGAGATACCTGAGGGGATTTCATTGGCAATCTGGTCAATTACTGACGCCCTCTTGATGGGCTGAGAAGGATCTTGGGCCATGTCTGGGCTCCTTGGGAAAGAGTTTGGGAATGGTGAGTGATGTCTGCTATGGATGCAGGACTAGTGAATTTGGAGCATACGTTCCAGAAATTTGCCTGTCTTCCTACAGATCAGTGAGCAACTTTACTATAATCATTTATTAGTTCTAGGAGGGTCCTTTGTTGCTATTGATTCTTTTGGATTTCCTGCAGAGACAGTCATATCATCTGTGAACAAAAACAGCTTATTTCTTCTTTCCCAATCTGTATATCTTTTATATCATTTTCTGGTTTCATCACATTAGCTAAGACTTCCAGCATGATGTTGAAAAGAAGTGGTGACAAGGGATATCCTTGCTTTGTTCTTGATTTTAGCAGGAAAGACTAGTTATTCACTTAAGTAAGATGTTAGCTAGAGATTTTTGTAGATGCTCTTTATCAAGTTGAGGAAATTCCCTCTATTCCTAGTTTGATAAGAGTTTTTTTTTTCTTTTAATCATGAATGGGTGTTGGATTTTGTCCATCTATTGACATGAGTATGTGATTTTTTTTCTTTTTTAGTCTGTTTATGTGGTAGATTACATTAATTGATTTTTAAATGCTGAACCAGCCTTGCATTCATGAGATAAATCCCACTTAGCTGTGATATATAATTCTTTTTTATACATTTTGGATTTGATTTGCTAATATATATTTTTTAAAGATTTTATTTATTTATTTGACAGAGAGAGATCACAAGTAGGCAGAGGCAGGCAGAGAGAAATAGAGGAGGAAGCATACTCCCCGCTGAGCAGAGAGCCCGATGCGGGGCTTGATCCCAGGACCCTGGGATCATGACCTGAGCCGAAGGCAGAGGCTTTAACCCACTGAGCCACCCAGGCGTCCCAACCCAGCACCCTTTTGGTATGGTTCTTCAACTATTCAGATTTCTGTGGATCTTCAGTCACTCAAATATGCTTTTTATTTGGTAAAAGTTCAGATAAGGATCCAGTTGTCGTTTAATTCCTTGTGGCATTAAAGGGGGAATGACTTCCAAAGCAAAAAGAAAGAATCCTCAAAAAGGCACATAGAACCACTCACTTCTGGTCTGTGGAAACCATTTAGTTTAGTTTGCTTTACCCTCAGAAGCAGAGGTGATGGGAGAGTAAGAGGTGTGGATCCAAGAAAAGTGTGGTGCTCAGGGAAGGTCAAAGGAGCCTCTGCAGCCCTACTCATCCTTTCTCTCCACACTTGGGTGTTGTCCTCGCACTGGGCACACCTACAAACTATCAAACCCTGATGTTACCATCTGCATATGGGAGCCCTGAAGATGTAAACATGAATACTTCTCTCATTATACAAGATGAGACTCACCATTGCCTCTAGTGTGACGCCTCCCCGGGCCAAAGAAATGCCTAATTGTTCACAGGTTACCTGACTCACAGGGCACCCTCACCCTCTAGCGGGGGGTGCTAGAGCCTGAATCGTCCAACTTGTCTTTGCAGAAACTTGTTACTAACATGTCATTTTGTTTCTGTCTCTTTCCAGCCTCAAGCTTTGCCTGCCTCACATCAACGGCATGTCCTTGCTCCCTATACCTCTACACCCAGGCCCAAGAGGGCTCATGTGCAAAGGCAGAGGGAAGTTGCTTCTCAGTCTTTCTATACATACCAGGGTCCACGCTCACATACAAGCGCACCCCATGATAAACACACTGGGACTCAGAAATGGAGTTGGTGGGAGAGTTGGCTTGATGCTGAACTATGGAGGTATGAAATGCCTTATAATTAAGGGATGAAATGCCTTATAGTGAAATTCTACTCTCTTTCCCACTCAGAGAGGTCTCCCACTTGGAGACCAAGACAGCTACAGTAGAAACATTCTTCTCCAAGATTGTAACATTGGCAATCAGGACTCCCCACAAAACCTAGGGAACTGGGGCCCTTGAGGGGCATGTAATATTCTCTTAGAGAATCGGAGCAAGATCCAGAAGGGTGGTAACCCTGCATGCTTTTTCAACAACAGCAAACATACATAAAGTACATCAGTTTCTGTCCATTGAACAGACAGCAGATGATTATACTGAGAAATGCTTTCTTTCGGCCTATGTTCCTGGTCATCATTGAAAATCTCCTCTGGGGACACCTGGGTGGCTCAGTTGGTTAAGCGTCTGCCTTTGGCTTAGATCACGATTCCAGAGTCCTGGGATTGAGCCCCGGGTAGGGCTCCTGGCTCAGTGGACAGCCTGCCTCTCCCTCTGCATGCTGCTCCCCCTGCTCATGCTCTCTCTTTTTCTCTCTCTGACAGATAAATAAATAAAATCTTTAAAAAAGAAAGGAAGAAAGAAAATCTCCTCTAATCTCTATCCTCTATTGTCACTTCACAAGTGCGTCATGTTCCCACATCTGTGCTTTTCTTCTTATCTGCTATTTACTTTCTTTCCAAAGCTGTAGCCCTAGACTCTGAGAGTTAAACAATTTGGGAAGTTTTGAGTGAAACAGGTTTTACAACAAGAATTCTCAGAGCTTATTCAATGTTAATGGGTGTGGTGACTCTTCAGGAAGATTTGTGTGCACTATTTCCCAGACATATTCAAAGAGGTCTCATAGGGCACCTATTTAGTTCAGAAGATGCTGATCAAGTCCCAGACAGATATTGCTATCTCTTCCTCTGTTATGGGCTGACTTGTATCCCCTCGAAAAAGATATATTGAAGTCCCAATATTTAATACCTCAGAATGTGACCTTACGGAGGTAATCAAGTTAAAATGAGGTTATTAGGGTGGGTCCTGATGCAATTCAACTAGTGTCCTTCTAAAAATGGGAAATTTGGGGCGCCTGGGTGGCTCAGTGGATTAAGCCGCTGCTTTCAGCTCAGGTCATGATCTCAGGGTCCCGGGATCGAGTCCCGCATGGGGGCTCTCTGCTTGGCAGGGAGCCTATTTCCCTCTCACTCTCTCTGCCTGCCTCTCTGCCTACTTGTGATCTCTCTCTGTCAAATAAATAAATAAAATATTTTAAAAAAATAAAAAAAATAAAAATGGGAAATTTGGACACAGAGATGGATATGCACAGAGAGAAGCCCATGTGAAGAGATATAGGGAGAAGTTGTCCTTCTACAAGCTGAGGAGCCCCTGAGACTTCCAGAAGCTAGGTGAGGAAAGGCCTGAAACAGATCCTTCCCTAGTACCTTCCGCGGGGTACCTAGTACCAGCGGGGGCATGGCCCTGCTGACACCTCCATGTTGAACTTCTGGCCTTTAGAACTGGGAAATAAATGTCTCTGGCTCTGAGCTACCCAGTGTGGGGTACTTTGTTACAGCAGCCCTAGGAAACTAATATATCCCCTAGCATCCATTCTTCTAGCTGGGTGGTAGGTAAACCAGGTTCATTTTTTTTCTCTCTCTATTCATTAAAATTTTTTTCTAATTTCTATGATAAGCTTAAAAACAACAAAAATAGCCATTCTTCTCCTCTTCAATTGTAATGGAAGTATGCATTTTTAGCTAGGCAAATGGCCAGCTAGACTAGAACTCACAAAGTCTTTCAGTAAAGGTCTAGGTAGTAAATATTTTAGGTCTTGTGGAACAGATGTTTACTTTCACAACAGCCCATCCTGCCATTGTAGCAGGAAGGAAACCATAGAGAATATGTCAACAAATGAGCATGGCTGTGTTTTCATAAAACTTTATTTACAAAAACAGGCAGCAGACCCGATTCGCTAACCCCTGATCATTGAGCACCTAATGTCTACTGGACATCATTCTAGATGCTGGGAATACCATGGTGAGCAACATATTCAAGGCCTCTGCCTTGTGGAGCTTGTAAAATCTTGTTTACAGCTGTGTCCTCAGCACCTTGTGCAGGGCAGGGCAAGTAGTGATCAGTCCAGAAATACTAAACCAGTGAGTGAGTGACAGGCCCTGGGGTGAAAAGAGATGAGCCAAGCCTTGGGGTGGTAGGCTAAGGGGGATCTCTGGGCTCCTTGCGTGGTTAACTAAAGCCCAACGAAAAATCTCCACTGGCAGTTTGATTCCTTAACAAGGTGAAAGCAAACCAACACCAGAGGGTGCCTTTTTTTTTTTTTTTTTTTTAAGTAGGCTCCAGGCCCAATGTAGGTCTTGAACTCATGATCCGGAGATCAAGATCGCATGCTCTGCCTACTGAGCCAACCAGGCATCCCCAATGATCATAGCCTCATATTTCCAAAGATACAGAAACTAGAAACAACCCAAATATGCACTAATAGAATCAATGAGTAAATCAACTGTATTATTTCAAATAATGGGACACTATACAGCAAAGGATGAGAACAAGCTACTGCTACAGAAGACAACAGAGTAGAATATCAAAATAGCACTGCAAACGGAATCTACCCTCCAACCCTCCACTTGGACACTGAGGACTAAAACTCTACACTGCTCTAGCTTACTGTCTACAGCTTAGAGCTTACTGTCTACATTTACTATGATGTTATTATTCCCTTGTCTCCATTAGCACAGTTTACTTACTATTCCAGGATACTCTCGCCCAGGTGAATCACTTTATTGTTCATTATAGAACTTCCTGAAAGACCCATCATCTCTTCAATAGGAAACATCAAGAGTTGACACCTCAAGAGCCTTTGAAACGTTCACCTCAAAATCCTTGCCTTGCTTCTCCCACAGTCCTAAATGATATATTCTTATCAATCCTATTCAAATCTTCACGTTGAAAAACTCACCTAAACCAGAACCAAAATCTCAAATTTAACTCTGCCCTTCCCCCTCCCGCGAAAGTTCATTCTAGGTGGTGTTCTCCCTGGTGGCAGGAAGCAACACGTTCAGCTTTGTCCTCTGAACAGATTGTTCTGGTGATCTTTCAGGAGCCAGCATTCAACAACATAATGTTTAGTGAGAAAAACCAGACACAAAGAGAGCATGCCTTATTAATCAATTTATGTAAAGTTCAAGAACAGATAAAACTAATCTCTGATGACAGAAATCAGAACTGTAGTTACTCTGAGCATGTGTGGCTCTGGTAGGGTACGTACTACCTGGGAGAGGTTATGAGGGAGTTGTCTGAGCGCTGGAAGTCCTATATCTTGATCTGGATAGTGGTTAGTATGAAGAGATGTATGTAAAAATGCACTGAGCTATACATTTTTGTGTGCATTTTACTACATGTAAAAAAGTAATTTTTTTTTAAGATTTTACTTCTTTGAGAGAGAGAAAAAGAGAGCACAGGTACAAGTATGGGGAAAGGGGCAGAGGCAGAAGGAGAGGGAGACGCAGACTCCCCACTGAGCAGGGAGCCTCACGTGGGGCTCAGTCCAAGGACTCTGGGATTGTGACCTGAGGGAAAGGCAGACACTTAACCAATGGAGTCTCCCAGGTACCCCATAAAAAAGTAATTAGGAAAAAAAAGCCTTAAAAAGGTTAAAAATTTAACCTAGGTGTCAAAGGTTACCAGGAGAGCTGTGTAGTTCTAGAGTTTCCTTTACCAAGGGGTTGCCTTAAACAATATGGAATTAGGTATCGCATGAAATCCTAAGCTGTCTACCTTGGTTTTGTTTTCAAACCTATAGGTACAGTCTACATCTGAGATGCCAGCGGCCATTGCAATTGGCTTTGAGTCCTGTGTACAAGTTAATAATATTTATACACATGGAACAGAGATGGGTGTGGTGAGAATTAGCAAATGAAACATTTGACACAGAGTCTTGCACTCATAGGGTGCAACTTGTAGATATAGACATCTTGAAACAGCCCCTCTGTGGGAATGATAGTGTTGCTACTATAAAAACTAGTGTGTGAAACGTTGCATAAGGGAACTCACCAGCCCTCTGTATTTAAGGACCAAGCTACATGAGTTGAGAGTACATACAGAATTGTGTCATCAAAATTGGGAGAGGGAACAGTGTTGATGGCTTTCATTCCCCTTATTTGTAAGATTCACCCATGTTGTCTCATGTATCCATAGTTTGTTCTTTTTAACTGCTGTAAGGTAGGAAAATGTGATTATATGTGGTGTATGGGGGGGGTGCGTGCATGCATGAAAGGAAGAGAATTGATTGTTTAATCAGTTCCAAGAATTAACAAAAAAAGTCCAGCTTCAGAAAGGTCAAACAGGTTTCTTGAGCTGCAATAATTTTAAAAAGTGTCTACATTGACAAAGATGAACAGACACAAAAAATATTTTGTGTTAAAAGGAAGAACCATTTGTACTAGCCTGGGGTGGGTGACAATTTCTCTATGTAGGATGCGTTGAATCATTTCCACAAACCATGCCAGACCAGATCTTATAAACCTGTTGTTAACCCTCCCTCTCATCTCAAAAAAGTAAAATGAGGAAAATTGAAGGTGTGCCTACAAAAACCCGATAAAAGACCGATGCTCCAAATAAAAGTATTTCATCACTTCATTTTTAAGAATGGAAAAACAGATATATAGTTGATATTTATAAAAATCTTATTTGGTAGCTAGACCAAGTAGACACCATGGACTTGTATTTCCCAAGCACAGACGGGAAATTATGGACTCCCTGCCATATTTGTAGCCTGTGGTTACTGCCTGCCTCACCTGGCCCATCCCTTTGGCTAATTGCCTGCACAATTATTCTCCTATGTTCACTGCAGATTGACTCCTCTGTCCACCCACAGGAACAATGGTTTTCTCCTATGCTTGGGGATTTTCCTTCAAAGAGTATGGGCCACTCTCTGAATGATTTTAGGAATGAAACTTTCTTTTCTCAAAAGCAATATGTGTTCCCTACAGAAACTTTAATAGGCAGAGATAGGTGAAATGAATCCAGACCAAAATCACCCAGAATCTGACCAATATTATTTCTTAGCGCATATATATTATAAATATAAATAACATTTTATTATATTGACATTTTGTCAAAACAGTTCCTTGTTGGACTTTGAAGCTCTTGTTATTTTTCTGGATATAAACACCACTCCCAAAATTATTCCTGGAAACTGAACATCCTTGGTTTGTTTGTTTGTTTAGCTTTTACTTTATAATCACGAACTTAACTCTACAATCTAGCTATTGGAGGGAAAAAAGGAAAATACAGACCCGTAGACCTGCAGTGAGAACACAAAGATTATAGGCTATTTTGAGTGATTGGTGTGAAGGGGTGCTCTCCTGAGCTACAGAAGGAATAGTCTGTTAGTTAAGATAGCACACAGTCAAATGTATTAGATTTGTCGACAGTCAGAAGTGGTGATCTTCTTGCTGGTTTTGCCATTCCTGGACCCAAACCCATCCATGCTTCCACATTATTCATGCCCTTTCTCACTTTGCCAAAGACCACATGCCAACCAGCCAACCACTCTGTCTTGCCCATGCAGGTGAGAAAGTGGTTACTGTTTGGGTTGGGTCCAGCATTCACCATTGACAAGATGCCTGGACCCATGTGCTTCAGGATGAAATCCTCAACATCAACTTTGTTGCCGTAGATAGACCTGCCCACAGCGCCGTGATGGTGTATGAGGTCACCACCCTGGCACAGAAATCCTGGAATAATCCTGTGAAAGCAGGAAACTTTATAACCCAATCCTTTCTCCCCAGTGCTCAGACCACGAAAGTTCTCTGCTGTCTTTGGCACTTTGCAAAGTTTTAAACACACACACAGGGCTAAAAAAGATATGCAAACCTTATAGAGAATTCCTTTTCTAAAAAGTTGTAACAAATCGCATACCTGTTCCCACTGTAGATAAATGTCAGAGGAAACATAGAAAGATCTCACACACCTACAAGAAACAGATTGTAGTGAAGGTAACACTCTATCAATTTCCTCAGACTTTAATTGGAGAGATTCCATGTATAAATTTGGTAACTATGGTGAATGGATACTCAGAGGGAACTAGCTAACCTTCAGGCCATGTGTGCTACTCAGGTGATTCAGAGTCTACAGGAATCTTACTGTTTTTATGTTGCCAGGTGATAATAAGCTGTTTCTGTACAATCTCTGAGGGATTGTCAAATTAAGGGTTTGGAATATTATAGACCCAGAGTGTGGGCTATAAATATAAGTAAGCTAGGATAGAAGGTAGTTTGTTTCGGCCATTTCCTCTACAGTGCCAATGACTACTACTAGAGAATTTACAAACTAGGGGAAACTTTGAGTCACTCAAATTTCAGCAGTGGGATGGGATGACCAAGGGTCCCGGGGACCTGTTCAAGGTCCCCTCAGGTGGGTGGACGGGCTGAGTCGGTTAGAGGAGACAAAACTCGAGCACCTGGGCAGACAGGGATAACCGAAGCGGTACAGGGCGCCAAGGAGAGGAGCCAGAAAAATGTGGGTTTTCATGTTAGACGGACCTGGATTCATACCATAGTTTTTACATTTGTTAAAGATAGGCCTAGGGCATATTACTCAACCTCTCCGAGCTTTAACTCAGTAGTGTGGAGACAAACACCACTTCCTAGGGGAGGCTGAGAGATTACAGTGAAATAAATGTGTAGAAACTAACAACAGGGATTCCCAAGAGGCTCAGTTTGTTAAGCATCTGCCTTCAGCTCAGGTCATGATCCCGGAGTCCTGGGATGCAGCCCCATATCAGGCTCCCAGCTTGGCAGGGAGTCTGCTTCTCCTTCTGCCTGCTGCTTCCCCTGTTTGTGTGCTCTCTCTCTCTCATTCTATCTCAAATAAATAAATAAAATCTTTAAAAAAAAAAAAAAGAAACTAACTACAATAATTGATACATCAGAAGAACCCCAACAAATGGTTGCTATTACTACTATCATGATTAATCATTATTTTTTTAATATTTTATTTATTTATTTATTTGATAGAGAGAGAGAGATCATAAGTAGACAGAGCAGCAGGCAGAGAGGGGGGGAAGCAGGATCCCTGCTGAGCAAAGAGTCCGATGCGGGGCTTGATCCCAGGACCCTGAGATCATGACCTGAGCCGAAGGCAGAGGCTTAACCCACTGAGCCACCCAGGCACCCCGTGATTAATCATTATTATTGCTGTTGCCTTTGAGGATAGATTTGGGGGTGGGGCAATCATTAGTACTGATCATTATACCTCTTCTTTGGATTTTCCATTTCAGGGGTTCTAATCTGGTACCCAAGAATTCCCAAGAGGCCCATGGATAGATATCTGGTAGAAGGGGTGTTAAACTCCAGCGAGAAAAAAATGTCAATGTTTTTAAACTTGTAATGAAAACGTACTATTTCCTCTGATGTGACTATATGCAATAACTCACCGTAGTGATCATTCTTTGATGAATGAGACAAAATTACATATTATTTTTGTATCACATTCAAATTGTTGCAGGTCTCTCAAAATATCATTTCATTGGGAATCCTGCTTCAAAAGCACAGTTGTTCTAAGACCAACTCATTAGGCCACTGCTGGAACACATGTGATCTCTGTCTCCCCCTCTATAGATGTTAGGGTGATGGAGTTGGCTGTCAAGGTAACTGTACAATTGAAATAAACTAGCAAGGGAGAAAATGTCCATGACCCTCCACAGGGGCCTGATGCCTGGAGCATCCAGTAGAAAGGAAAGTTACATATGCGGTGTGATGACCTCAACCCCAAGTGATGCAGAGCAACAACAATGAGTGGATGGCAGAGAAAGGTAGATGAGGAGGGTAAGGATGAGGCAGAGAAAGAGGGATAAAACACCCAGAAGCCACAAAGCCTCCAGCAATAGGGGCTGGGGAGGAAAAATAGGGAGAAAAATGGAGGAACTTTAAATAAAGGACAATGAAATTAAACATGTTAGTGGATACTTTATTTTGTTGGATTTCAACCATCAAGTTTTGGGGTTATTTCCTCACAGTCCTCCTGCCCTACCTCCTCCTTCCCCATTTTCCCATGATGTTAATTAACTGTTTTATTCCGTTTCCCATTTTTTTCTTGTCCAAGTATCCAGGCCTTTTTCAAGATGTGATCCTTAGCACTTGTCTTTGAAGGACAAAAAGTTTTCCACGTGTTAGAGAAAGGTAAGATCTGGCAGGACTCCTGACAACATTGCTGGTGTTGACTCCTTCCTTTAGCTCGGGCATTCTCAACCAGCCGTCCTGCTCTGGGCAAGTATCTGTCTCTTGCAAAACTTGGAACAGTTCATAAAGGCCTCTTGTCAGAGATTGGCAGGCATATGAAAGGGAAACACCATTTAAACAGTGAAAAAAAACACATCTTCTCAAGTTGTTGGATTTTCTCCTTCATGGTCTTAAAAAAAAAGTAACTAGACATCTTCCATTTAATAAACCCATGCACATAGAGTAGAAATGGGAAAATGATATTTATCCTTATAATGCTTCTCAAAAACATTACTCAGGCCAGAGTTCATCTCAGCTACGCTGAGGACCGACCGTCATTCAGTCAATAGATGACCTCATTTGTTTTCGCAGTCCTAAAAAAAGGTTTGTTTGCTACGCTTGACATCACATGAAGACGCCAGTCTTTATACACATTTATAAAAGTAGAATATGTAAAGTATGATACAGTGGTACAAAGTTTTACAAGTTAATACAAGTAGAATATATAAATTACAATGAAATAGAGGAAGGTTGTGGTTCTGTCTTGGGGTGGTTCTCTTAGCAGTCATATCGCTGTAAAGAAAATGAGATAGACATTAGGTCACCAACAGGCTGAACAGACGGCGCTGCCATTTTCGTCCTAAAATTTCCTGTTTGAAGCAGACATAAAGCAGGCTGATGTCAACTTCAGCTGAGAGCCTGGACAATGCTCATGAAATGTTTCCTAAACAAAGGATACCCATTGTCCTCTCTGAGGAAAAGCTGCAGGAAAGGGCTATGAAAACGCAGCTTACCGGGGTTGAGTTGGCTCTGAATGTGTTTGGGGTAGGTTTTTAATCTTAGGGATTTTAGAGATAATGCCACGGGAGTTTCACCCGGGAGTGGGCTCAATAGAGGTAACTTTCCCAATTCAATGCTACCAAGTTACAGACTGGACTCATCTACACTAAAAAACCTTGCCCTTTGAAAGTGTCTTGTCTGAGGAATAAAGGTAGCAGATCTGCACTGGTGTTTCTGGGAAGAAGCCTTCCCTACTGTGAATTTCGGATGGGAGACCCAGTAGGACTATGTGCTCACCCCCACTCTCCCCACCCCACCCCCCAGCTCAGAGAGGGGGGGTCACTCGACAAACCACTGGCAGCAGCTGTGGCCACTGACATATTATGCCTCTTCCCAAAAATGCACAAGGGCTGATGTCCAGTGGGGCCTCATCTAATTTAAACTCTGCCTTGTATGAAATTCAAGGTTAAAGATAGGTTACATGAAAGTAATTCTGAGAGGATTCTTCTCTGCCTCTCCCCAACCATATTGCCTGGAAACAACTCCACACTGAAAGTTTCCCACTGTGTTGTTTTCTTAGAAATATGGCAAGCTCCCAAAGGAAATTTTTAATCTTGCTGTACTCGCCTGATAAGGAAAACTAGATTTTTATTTTAACTTCCCCTCAAAAATTTTAGAAAGTTTCCACTTATTTACAGCAAGGTTTTTCATGGTAGCAGTAGACTTTCAGTTTTCATTAGGTTTTGTCTTATTTTAAGAGAAAGAGACCTTGAACCAGGGGAGTAAATGATTAGGAAAATAGAAATTAAGTTTCTGTTCACCTAATTCCGTTTTACAGAATAATGCATAAAACAAACAAGCTGGATTTCCATCAATTCATTAATACACGAGGTTTCTTTTTTAGGAAGATATAGAAACAAGAACTTTCCCTGCTACTAACAAATGCATACTTCTCTCTGAAATCATTTCCTCAGGAAACAAGTGCTTCCTGGTTTTCTTTCACCTTGAAAGGCTTTTGACAAGCTGCTATTCAAAGGTTACTAGTGATTCCCCGTGCTTAGCTGTTGCAGCATTTTTGTGATGCCTTTTTAGGAAGGAATTGTAAGAGATGCAACAGAACAGCAAGTATTGCGTACAGGCTGAGAGCAGGAGTTGAGGCATAAGATGACCCAGGGTCCAAAGCCTACCCCTTCCTGACTAGGGGATTATAGACATATTGCTTAATCCTTGACTCATAGTGGCATCTGAAATGTGAGTGTAGCTGAGTGCCTAGTGCAAGGAACATTGACTACTATTTGTGTACGCTAGTTGGGAACATGAGAGCAAACACAGTTGTGTCTCTTTGGCTGGAGCCCGTGAAAGGGGTGGTGAGTTTGCTCTTGAAGGAACACTTTGTTTATGGACAGCATTTTCCTTATATACACAGAGCCAACTACAAAAAAAAAAAACAAGATAACCCAGGGATTATGACACTCAAGGAAGCTTATTACCCAGAGCAAAACCATATGCTGTAAATGCTTTGCCACAAAGATGGTATAAGGACAAATGCTGGTAAGTTGAGCAGCTTTTAATTTTGTCTTTTTTTCTTTCTGATGAAAACAATGGCATATTATAGTCATTGAATACCCCAGGACAAGACTGTGACATTTTCACACAGTTTCTTACCTGTTGGCGAGAGCAGCAATAACCACATATTCCTCCCATCACTCCATTTATTACTTGAATGAGACACAAGATGAATTCAATTCCACCGAGGGCCAAGAGAATAGAAAAGAGACAGACATTCCATTCAACAACATGTCTGGGTTCGATGCATTGGGACCATGTGGAGGTATCCAGAAGGTACCTGTGGATAAAAAAAAAGAAACTTCTGTCCCACGACCACACCTAATGGGATGTCTCATAAGCTACTTTTTGTGTGGTGCTTTTTTGTTCAGAGAAAAAAGAAATGAATTAATTCATTGACCTGTATCAAATTTTTCTAGTCCAAGTCATTTCACAAAGTGAGGAATTTAGCCCAGGTCATGTTGCAATGAGAAACATAAAATTCAGCAAATATTACTGGGCATTCACTGTGAGTTAGACACTAAGCCCGGGCTGGGAGTATAATGGTGAACATGGCATGAGCTTTGCCTTGGAAGAGCAGAGCCTCTAAGAGTGGAGGCAAGACGCAATCACATTGTGACAGGTATACTGATCAGGTAAACCAAGTTTGAGGAAGGGCACATAACCTAGTCCAGGAGAGTACCCACTTATATAATTATTCCACAGGTTTGAGCTCCATGAAAATAGGAAGCAGAACTTTCATCATTGTATATATAACCCCTAGACCAGTATCTGGTACATAGTAGGTACTCAACACTTTTAAAAGTAATTGAGGGGCGCCTGGGTGGCTCAGTGGGTTAAGTCTCCGCCTATTGCTCAGGTCATAGTCTCAGGGTCCTGGGATGGAGCCCCGCATCTGGCTCTTTGCTCAGCCGGGAGCCTGCTCCCCCCTCTCTCTTTCTGCCTGCCTCTCTGCCTACTTGTGATCTCTCTCTCTGTCAAATAAATAAATAAAATATTTAAAAAAATAAAATAAAAGTAATTGAATGATAAATAATCTGAAGTCACTTTGAGAAATACTAGCAAACCATGCTGAAATCACGTATGACTGACTATACACACACACACATAAGTCATATATATATATATATATATATATATATGACTTAGGAGATTTTCTAAATACCTGAATATTCTTACAGTCTGAAAAACTTCAATCTCTGATTATTCTCTTAGAATCTCAGCCTTTGCTACATCATAAAGCATGTGGATCCTTAATGAAATAGGATTCAATCATGTGGGAAAATCTGCAATTGACTTAATTCCACAAAGAGGTCTGGTATAAAACTCTTTTCTTATCAGTTTTTCTAAAACAGCAGAACAAAGGGACTTGGAATTAGAGACCTAGCTTTGAAAGGCTCATTGAGCCAATCAGAAATTCAATTTGTTGATTTAAAAAAAGAACTCTGTCCTTATGACCCTGTCTTTCTGCCTATCAGTGGGAAAAAGAATTTGTATTTTAGGACACAACATAAAAAAATTCTTCAGCCCCACTTGCTTATTGAGCAATTAATCATTGGCTTGTGACCATTAGTTATTTCCCATACTGATCTCCTTGGACAGGTTGAAGTGAGGAATGTTATAGAAGCAGAAGGTTTTTTACAGAAGCTGGGGTGGGTCAGGGGAGTAGCATACGCTCAAACAGCTGTAAAAATGTTTAGTGATACTTGCCCTTCTCCTTGCATTCCAGCGACACTCATCATGGTCACTTTTAGAGGTGCGTTTGTACAGTAGTTTGTATGCCTGTGCATACGTGAATAACCAATTTCTACTAGTACATTCAGTAGGTTCTGAACCAAGTTGAATCATGATCAATAACCATTTTGACCACTGAAATTTCAAACCCCTCAAAGTGCTAATTTTCATTCCGAGGCTACCTTGGCTGTATTCATTGTAAGTTAGGAGATAGTATTAACAGCCAACAAAGGCCATGGTCAGAGTGTGTCATTTTCTGTGACAAATACTTTATGTTTATTATCTCATTAATCCTCCTGACAACTGCCCCTGGTTTATTTGACAAATGAAGTAACAGAAAAACACAGAGCTCAGTCCACTTTTTCCTGGTTGCTGAGGGAGAAATGCAGAGCTGGGACAGAATCCAGGTCCATGTAATTCCATATTCATGATTTATGAATTCCCTATATGCTACACAATTCATGGGAGATAAACAGTCTTGATGACATAAAGGCAATCGAAATTCAATATTCATATTATTTTCACTCATGAATCTCACAACTAAGCTTTTCAAAATTCAAAGAAGGATGTCATTCATTCATCATCATGTACATCAGTTTCTATCAGCTATTTCGGATCTTTCCTCAATAATTAAGAAATAAGCATCAACATAAAATAAAAGACCTTAAATTATCCTGATGTTAAAGTCGTGTATCAGACCTGTCTCCTATGGGCTGATCACTTTAAATAAAGAGTTTGTTGTATGTAGTTATTATGTTATACGGAGTGTGTGTATGGGAGTTCTATGATCTACCCTGGACTTTGGTTAAACTCATATGCTTTCCATCCATATTATGTAATGATTCCATAATATTTTCTTGTAAAACAGTAAAATCAGCTAATCATTCTGGTATAGTGGACACACTGAATGAGCACAAACTCTATAGCCAGGCTGCCTGGGTTCAAATCCCGCCTGTCCATGTCCTTCCCAGCAATGTGACTTTGAATAAGTTCCTGCAACTCTCTATGCCTCCTTTTCCTCATCTGTAAAATGGAAGCAATAGTGGAAGTCAACGCACCCCTATTAAATTTACCCCTAAACTTAGGACGAGGGCTGAACCAGGGAATCCATGAAAAAGCGCGGAGAGCTTCTCCGGGTGGGGGATCCACGCCCTGACGCCACCCCGGTCCTGAGGCCGTGCGCAGACACCTGGCGCAGCGGACGGACGCTCGGCGGACCACTGCGCGTCTAACCCGCTGGCTTTGCCCCTGGACCAGGCGGCGGATGAGAACGCGTGGCCCGACGGGAAACCATTACTCACTGTCCGTCGGTGTTGGCAAAGGTGTAGTTCCAGTGGTGCGAAGAATTAAGACATTGTGGTCCTTCCGCCAAGCCCAGGGCTGCCACGATGACGCAGTAGCCAGATCCCGCGACTCCGATCAGAGCAGCCAGGACAGAAGAAAACATCTGGCGAGAGCATTAAGGGAGGAAGTGAGCCCGCGAGGCCCCGGCCGCCTCCCGAGGGCCGTTTCCACCCCGGGAGCTGGAGCACCTACCGCGCATCTCTTGCCGCAGGTTTCGTGGCCACAGCAGCCGCAGCAGTCGTCCTCTTCCAGCCCGATGAACACAAATGCCGGCAGGAACATCTGGTTCGAACACAGGGAAACCAAAGTCACCGCCTTCCCCCCAAATCGAAGCCCGTCATAAGGGTCCGACTAAGCATCTTT
Source organism: Mellivora capensis (assembly GCA_004024625.1). NCBI lineage: Eukaryota > Metazoa > Chordata > Mammalia > Carnivora > Mustelidae > Mellivora > Mellivora capensis. The sequence continues at coordinate 45,910 of PISX010014447.1, forward strand.
TGCTAGAATATATTTCTGTCTGACAGTGGTGGGTGGCTTTGGGTTCGCTTGCCCAAGGCTCTCAAAAGATGTAAAACCAGGAGGAGCACAAAAGCCCTCTAAGTGGAGGGCCTGCCGGTTTGCCTGTAATGTGTCTTTAGGGTGAGCGTGCAGGACGGGAGGGCTCAAAGAGTCACCTATGAAAGAGTTTCTTCTACAAGAGTTCCTCGCACCGTCCCTCAGCTCTGGATGAAACTCTTAAACTCTGTCTTTAAATCTGATTTCCGCCTCCCCCCCTTTGTAAAACATAGATGATACTAACAGTCTTTCATAGAATAACTGAAATTTTTCATAAATGGGAGAGATGAAGACACCATATAGTAAGTATGAACTGCTTCTTTGATGATACTATTTTATGATTGTTGCTTCACAATAAAGCTCTTTAAATAAAGTATGAAGTACTCTGAGTTTGAGATCAAAGGAAGCTTAAACAGGTGCGATGTTACATGAAGGACAAATGATGATGCGAACATGATAATAAAGCTTCGTAATAATGTATTCAATTTAAATGTTATAATGTCTTTTCCTGGCTAAGAAAAATATTCTGTGTGGTACTAGCGATTCCATAAAATGTCTTTCTAGAATTCTCAATCCCAGCATTTAAAGTGGCAAACTCGAGTTCGTCCACATTCTTTCCATGCTGTGGTTGAAGTTGATACTTTCAGCTCCCAGGTTGGCAGGCAAATTCCTCTCACTTCAATTAAAAACAAACCTTGGAAAAAACAACACATTCCACTGTGAGCTTCAGACCCTGATCTGCTGCAAACTGTAGGATTTTTCCTAGACACCACACCCAGGATTACATAAAGGAGAAAATTTATAGGTCTTTCTGAATAGCAATACACTCATAACTCTTGATTTTTTTTTTCCTGCCATAGATGCCTGAGAATAAACAGCAGAGAATTTGGATCCAAAACTGTTGATTTAGACAGAGAACCAGCAGCGTCCTCCCGGGTCCCCAGAGTAAACGTTAAATGCCCAACCCCTCCAGTACTAGAAACTCTATAGTCTCTCAGATCTGATTTAAAAGCTAATATCTGTTTTCTAACTGTAAAGTAAGAGAGGATAGCAAAAAGGTAGTCCACTCTTAGTTGAAAGAGGATTTTGTAAACCGTCTAACAAATTTAATACACCAGACCTATCTCAGCTTTCGTGTGATCTGCTTTCCAAAGAAGAACAAACAGAAATAACTGGATTTGGAAGGAGGCACTGTAGAAACATTTCCATGAGAACCCCTCATTAACAGAAGAGAATAGTTTAAGCTTCTAATAATTCTGAACAACTTACCAGCAAGCCCCCTCCCACGATGCCGGAAAAGAACCACACGAAGCGGCTGAGATGGTTTTCAGAGGCATATTTTGTTTCCCCATTGGGAAAGTAAAGCAAGATATTAGCCACAATGCAGAGGATGGCCAGCCACACCAGGGAATGTCCAATGCATCGTGCACATCTGCCGTAGCACATGGTGGCAGAGAGTCTGGGAGGCTTTCCCCCTTCCCTCTGCAGCTCAGCGAGGGCCCGAGTCAGAGGAGAGCCTGTCTGGGGAGAAAGCAGAAGCAGTTCTCAGCCCATTCCTGAACCTCTTAAATACTCTGAGTTCTTAGTCACTGGGTGGGTGAGGTACTTTGCTTTCATTGGTCCTGATCGCAGGCTCCCGTTGGGGTTGGTGGGGGGGGGGGGGAGGCAAGGGGAATGTCCCGCCCTTCCGATGAAATCCTTGAGACAAGCAAAACCAGGGTAGGATGTGAGAAACAGCCTCAGTCATAGGCAAGGAAGAAAATGATTAATCTTCACCAAGACATTCACCGTGCTATTCCTTCACAGGACAAAGAGCTGACAGGGGCGTCTGATACGACTTTCCAGTAACTGTCGAGTGTCCACAGCTGACCGAGCCGGTGGAGGCTTTGCGAGGCAGCGAGCTGGGATCCGGCCCCATGCAGCTCTCTGGACAGCCTCCAGTTGGATGGCTCCGTGTACACTTCCACTTTTGCCCTGGCTTAATTCCAGACCTGGGTCTGTCCTGAGCCCTGAGCTTGTCTCCTTGTCTGTGAAAGACGAGGGGGCCGCCAGCCATGCCCCCACAGATCTGAGGAGGCTGTTGGGAACATTCCCTTGCCATCTTCTCTCCTCTGCCTACTGCGTGCTCTGCAGGATGGCTCCAGCTGTCCAGCTTTCCCTGACAGCTGCCTCTAACACAAATCTGGCACCAAAACAAAGGTGGCATTTGCCCACACAAAGGGCTTGGGCACCTTTTTATTCCTGAGGATTGCTCTCAGGCAAAGGGATCCCGGGAAGGGCCAAGGGATGCCGAAGGCAGGGGAAAAGTTAAAAAGAAAGAGAAATTGAAAAAAAAAAAGAAAAAGAGAAAGGAACAGAAGAGAAAGGGACTTGGCAAGCGGAGTGGAGGTGGGGGGCTAGACAGAGAGAAACTGGAAAGAGTGGGGATGCACGGTTGTTGGTCAGGACTCAGGGTCTCCCCGTGGTCTACCAGCCAGCCCCTCAGCCCGCTGTTGCAGGCTCACAGATGAAGGCAGAGGAAGGGTGTTACACTGACTTTCTTACGCAGCAGTCTTGCATCCTTGCAGAAGCAGGGGTCAGACTCTGAAGAAGTTCAGCCCTTGAATTGCAGGTTGTGCAGTCCAGATGGGCTGGGGGAGGACGGGGTGACGGGTGGGGCCAGGACTAGAGGGGCCCTGCCCCTGGGACAGAAGAGGGAGTGAAGAGGCGAAAGGCCAAGATGGGGTGTTGTTAGTTCGGAAGAGGAAGGTGAGCAAGGCGGGTGAATCTGGGAGCTCAGGCAGGTGAATCTGGGAGCTCAGGCAGCGGCCAGAGGCTGAAGGATTTGGGCCAAAACTGGAGGGCAGGACACATTCCATGTGAGGAGGCTAGCTGGGGTTAGTCACAGAATCTGGACTGGGAGGAACATACTAACAAAGGTGGGGCCATGATCCAGACTGGCCTGAGGAAAGAAGTGGATAGGAAAGAAAGCGCAGGCGGGGAAGGCTAGAACCACCCGCCTGCTCAGGTATAGGAAGACAGATTTTTCACAAGAACGTCACTCCGTTACCACCATGTACCTTCTGTCCTGACTTTAGGTCCTCGTGGAGCGAAGAGTCCACGGTATCGGGGCCTGGAGTGGTATCCAGGTGAGTGCCCGGGCCCTTTGTTAAGGCATCATCATTGCAGACCTCCACTCTGCTGATCTCTCCCACCTGGGGCCAAAATGGGGCGAGCAACCCTGTCAGGACTTTGTTCCTGTGTGCTTAGTCGCCTCCCCCTCCCCCCTCACCCAGAGTGTGGAGAAGAGAGTGAGGGGCAGGCGACAAGTGTGGAGCGACAGCCCACCTCTGCTGTTTTCCTGTCTGGGGGATCAGGCAAGTCATCACATTCGGGGGACCCTGTTTTCTACTCTTTGCAACACAGGGCAGGACTAGATCAGCTGTTCTTGAGGTTTTGAGACTCTTGTGAGGATAAGGACCCTCTCCCCCCAACCCAAAAATATGCAGGTATGCAAGAACACATGCTTCATTCCATTTCAGGGGTTCCAGGGGTTCCCTGAAGCCCATTAGTGGATTCGCTTGCATACTTCACCAGGTGGGCCCTGTCTGGGGACCATCGGCATCACAGGTGCAGACACTTGGTCCTCTCTCAACACAGTAAATACGAATCATGGGGGACGAGGCCCCATCATCTGAATTTTCTTACGAACATTCCAAATGAGTCTTGTGTTTCGCTCAGGTTGGGGATCACCGGCCTGGTCCCCAGGCCAGGTAAATATGTGTAGTAGATGTTCCCTGAGGCCACTCTCACCTCCAGTGGCTCCTCAGCTCCGGGCAGACATACAGAGTGTGCGTGGATCATGGGGGACACATTACACATCCGTGTAAGTCCCTTGCAGGCTTGAGCTGACCAAATCCACTTGTAACATGGAATCCGTCCACCATGCCCAGACTCCTGTCGTTCTACATAGTACCTTCTGCTTCTGCCCCTCTGCTGGTAACCCAAATCAGGGTCCTTTTGGGGTTAGGTTCCTGGTTTAAGACCAGATACGTTTTTCAGGACAATTGTTTAACCCCTTGGCTCTCATCCTAGGCAGACTTGGCCCTACAGGCCTTTCTCCTGGCTGTGAACGCTCAGCCTCCTGGGCAGAGCTGTGATCTCCACGGACATTTTCTGGGCTCCATCCCATTCTCCAAACCCCATCCCCAACCCTGCCCCAACTTCTGCTTCCCCCACTCCCACCATCTTTGTTCTAAGCATTAGCTTCTCTCAGAGCTTCCTGCTGCAGGGTTCTGCTCATGCATCCTCTCAAAGTGGCCATCTCCAAAGACCCCATCTAATAGTGGGAGGACCCCTCCCCCAGCTACTTTTCATCACATCAACTTGTTCTATTATCATCCCAGACTTTATCATCCCTGAAATGTTGCCATATATTCATTTACTTGTTTCCTTTTTTGTTGTCTGTCTCCCCTCCTCTAAGTGGGGAACCCTTTTGGCCTTGTCCACCCTTGCTTCCTGCGGCCTGGAACAACCTGCTACATGTAGAGAGTCAATAAATATTTGCTGAAAACCTAACTGAATAAATAAATGAACCGATGAATTCTTAAGCCTCTTCTTACCAGGCTGATGCTCCAGACCCTCCACCTTCAATCCTGTTATGCTCCCTTGTGAACCTCACTAAAAACCCCCTTAGCTGTTCACACCATTGCTCCCAGGTCCTGCCACTGCTGGACTGGTTGGGGCAAGTTATTAACCCTTCTGTGTCTCAGTTTCTCTCCTTCTTTTCCAGCAAGATTTCTTGATCTCCTACTATGTTTTCTAAGTTCTGGGTATATACATAGCAGTCAAAAAACAAACAAAAGTCCCTGCCCTTAAAGAGAGTTCGTTCTATCACAAAGCGAGAGACAAATACAACATAATATTAAATAAATAAAATACCTTGTGCATTAGTGCTAAGTGCAGGAAAGGGGACTAGGCAAGGGAGGGAGACAGCCTCCTGAAACAGGATAATGATAGAACCTACATCACAGAGTTGATGCACAAAGTGAGTTGATGTGGGCAAAGCATGGAACGCCTGGCATTTAGCAATCACTCAGTAAATGCTACTTATTATTACTTACTCTTTTCATCAACCCACTGTCCTGGACAAGATGTCTCTACTCCCTTTATGATATAGCTACTTCTCTGGGATCCCATCACTCCAATATGTATTGGATCCCTCTGTTGTCTTTTGTGATTGATTTTTAGATACTGGAGTTCCCACAGTGTTATTTTTTTTTAAGATTTTATTTATTTATTTGAGAGAGAGGCAGTGAAAGAGAGCATGAGCAAGGAGAAGGTCAGAGGGAGAAGCAGACTCCCCGTGGAGCTGGGAGCCCGATGCGGGACTCGATCCCGGAACTCCAAGATCGTGACCTGAGCCAAAGGCAGTCATCCAACCAACTGAGCCACCCAGGCGTCCCTCCCACAGTGTTATTAAAAGTTCACTTTTACCTCCCTTGTTCCCTCTGAAATCAGCCTCAATGCACGAATGAATACCTTGGAAAGAGTGGTCTTTACTTCGCCACAGGACTGCTGGTCTCTAAGCACTGCACACTGGTTCTCAGCCCCATGTTGTGGGTATGCTGTCCCACTGCCAGAAAGGCCCTGTTCTCCCTTCTCACCATGGTCCACCCCACCCGGCTTTGTTCCCTCCGCTGAACTCATCGGTTTTTCCATGACACCTTCTATCGCACCCTGCCTGCCTCCTTCCTAGACCTGCTCATCACTCCTACTCTGTCCTTTTACACACTCCCATCCAGCACCAATCAAACCACGATACACTGATGTGTATCTTTATCACCTTTCAATAATAAGTGCTAAATTTTATTCAAATAAATAGGGGAGTTGAATATGTTCTGTTCTAAGGTTATTTGCTTTTAAGCAAAGCCAAAATGTCTTATGGAAAGTTAGGCAAAATTGGCACTTGTTACATTAAAAAATTTTTTGTAAGATTTTATTTATTGATTTGAGAGAGAGAGAGATCATAAGCAGGGGGAAGAAAGAGGGAGAAACAGACTCCCTGATGATCAGAGAGCCCAATGCGAGACCCAGTCCCAGGACCCCGGGACCATGACCCGAGCCAAAGGCAGATGTCCAACCAACTGAGTTACCCAGGTGCCTGTTACATTTAAGTTTTAAAGTGCTCAATTTTACCTGTGATTCACATGAGCAGCTGGTATGACTTCTCATGGTGAGCTCTCCTAACCATTTGATATGTAGAATGTAGCTTCAAGAATAATTCCAAGGGAAATTCCTTTTGATCATATCAAGTACCATAGACACAGAGGGGTTTTTTTGTTGTTGTTTTTTGTTAATATAATTTTTTATTTATTTATTTTTTTTATATAAACATATTTTTATCCCCAGGGGTACATGTCTGTGAATCACCAGGTTTACACACTTCACAGCACTAACCATAGCACATACCCTCCCCAATGTCCATTACCCCACCCCCCTTTCCCAACCCCCTCCCCCCAGCAACCCTCAGTTTGTTTTGTGAGATTAAGAGTCACTTATGGTTTGTCTCCCTCCCAATCCCATCT
>PISX010014448.1:0-52994 GCA_004024625.1 Mellivora capensis
GTTATTCTGATGGGCTTTCCTCTGTACGTAAGGAGCTTCTTTGTCCTAGCTGCCTTCAAGAGAGTTTCTCTAGAATTATAATTCATCATTCTTACTATCAGGTGTCTCGAGGTGTTTCGAGAATCTAAAATCTTTAGGGGGGGGACCGTTCTGCCTCTAGTACATGAATGCTGTTTTCATTTGCGATATTTGGAAAATTTTCATGAAGAACGTGTTTGAGAATATCTTCTAGACTTCTTTCTTTCTCTTCCCCTTCAGGTATTCCAATAATTCTGACGTGGGAACGTTTCATGGCATCATTTATTTCCCTGATTCTGTTTTCGTGGCTTCTAAGCTGTTTGTTCCAGGCTTCCTCCTGATCCTTTCTCTCAATCTGTTTGTCCTCCAGATCACTAATTCTATCTTCTGTCTCAGTTACCCTAGCTTTTAGAGAATTTAGATTAGATTGGAACTCATTGAGAGCCTTGTGAACATCATCCCTGGTGGCTTTCAGTTCTGCCCTAATATTGTGAACATCATCCCTGGTGGCTCTCAGTTCTGCCCTAATCAATTCCGTTTGGTCATCCATGGCTTTCTCCAACCTCGCTATTGCCTGGATAATTGTTAGCCTGAATTCCCTTTCCGACATAATATCTATGTCGGTAGCCATTAGCTCTGTTGCAGAGGGCCCATCCTCTGAATTTTTCTTCTGTTGGGCATTCCTCCTCCTAGTCATTTTGGTGAGAGTTGGCTGTATAATGACAGGTATCCACTATTATGGTGTACAGAATAGTTTCATGCCCTAAGAATCCTTCGCCTGACCCACTCATCCTCCCTCCCCATAACCTCTAGCAGCCACTGATTTTTTTTTTAACTGTCTCCACAGTTTTGTTTTTCCCAGAATGCCATATAGTTGGAATCATACACTATGTAGTCTTTTAAGATTAGCTTCTTTCCCTTACTAGTATGCATTTAAGGTTCCTTCTGGGCTTTTCATGGCTCATTCCTTTTTGGGGCTAAATAATATTCCATCGTCTGAATGTACCATGGTTTATTCATCTACTTACTTACTGAAGGGCATTTTGGTTGCCTCCAAGTGTGGGCAATTATTAATAAAACTATTTTAAACACCCATGTATAGATTCTTGTGTGGACATACAGTAGTCTCCCCTTATCCATGGGGAACATGCTCCAAGATCCCCAGTGGAATGCCTGAAACCACAGACAGTGTACGAGTCCTAGATACGCTATGTTCTTTCCTGTACATCCACAGCTGTGATCATGTTTAATTTATCAATGAGGCATTGTAAGAGATTAACAATAATAACTAACATTAAAATACAACAGTCATAACAATACACTATAATAAAAGCTATGTGAACATGGTCTCTTTCTCAAAATATCTTTGTGTACTATATTCACCCTCCTTGCGTTGGTGTGAGATGATAAAATGCCGATATAATGAGACAAAGCGAGGTGAATGACGGAGGCATTCTGATAGAGAATTAGGCGACCGCTGACCCTCTGACAGTATGTCAGAAGGAGGATTGTCTGCTTCAAGACCACGGTTGATGGGGGGTAACTGAAACCACAGATGAGGGTAGACCACTGTACTTTTCAATTCTGGGTGAATTCCAAGAAGCACAATTGCTGAATCATATGCTGGGAGGATTTTTAGTTTTGCAAGAAACTACCGAACTGTCTTCCAACGTGGCTTTATTACTTTGCATTCCCACCAGCAATGAATGAATTTCTGTTGCTCCACATTCTCACCAGCATTTGCTATTGTCAGTGTTTGGGATTTTGACCATTCTAATAGGTATGTAGTGTGGTATCTCAGTGTTGTTTTAGTTAGCAATTCCCTGATGACATATAATATTGAACCTCTTTCCGTATGCCTACTGGCCATCTGTATATCTTATTTGGTGAGGCTTCTTTTCAGACTGCCTATTTTTAAATCAGATTGCTTGTTTTATTATTGCTGAAATTTAAGAGTTCTTTGTGTATTGTGAATAACAGTCCTTTCTCAGATGTGTCTATTGCGAGTAATTTCTTCCAGTCTGTGGCTTATTGTCTCATTCTCTTGAGAGAATCTTATTGTCTTGCACAGTGAAGAAATTTTTAATTGTAACAAAGTTCCACTAACCAATTCTTTCTTCCATGGATCATGCCTTCAATGTTCTATCTAAAATGTCATTGCCAGTCTGTGACCCCCACACCTCTGTGAACATGAGAACATGACTATAGGAGCAGTGAAGAGCATGGGGGCTGGGGCCCCGGGGGTGGGGTGGGGACTGAGGACTGGCGCCATCTGGAAGCTGTGCACATGCTCCACTCTGCTCTCTGTGCCTGCATTCACAGACAAACGTGACTGGATAACAACAGAAAATGGTATTGGACCAGTGGGAATCAGCAACTTTGCACAGGAAGCTTTGGGAGATGTTTATTGCAATCTGCCTGAAGTTGGACAAAATTGAGCAAGATAAGTTTGGTGCTTTTAAAGTGTGAAAGCTATTCTCCTCTGGTCAGAAGTAACTGAAATTAATGAAGCTCTTGCAGAAAATCCAAGACTTGTCAACAAATCTTGTTATGAAAATGGTTGGCTGATCAAGATAACACTCAGTAATCCTTCAGAATTGGGTGAATTAATGAGTGAAAAAACATATGGAAAATACATAAAATCTATTGAGGAGTGAAAATGGAACCCCTAAATAAACTAGTATAAAGCGACTTAATTTAGTATAGTTGTCTTGAATTAGTTGTGCATAGAGGTTTTAACCAACTGAGCCACCCAGGCGTCCCGCATAGAGGTTTTAAAATAGCAACTTTTAACAATACTTGCAACAATGCTAAAGGAGGAAACCACCCCTTAAATTTCTAATGATTGCAGATAAACATGATGTGCATCTTTTTTGCAACACCCTATGATTTTTAGGCTAGACTCCAATTATAACATTCAGAATCCTGAAATTATCTGTGATTAAAAACTAGTTATAAAAATTACATAAATCAAGAACAACGTTGTAATCTTAAACCTTAGGGAATACTTCCCATTAGAAATACTGGCACTGGAGAAAGGTTTGTGAGTTGTGTAGTGTCAGATAAAGAGCAATGCTGTCTTTAATTTTGCAATATACCGCCCTTGCTGGTGCTGTTTTTATGCAAAGAAGCAACAGGCTTGTAGGAAGATAAATAGTTTAATCATAAAACATTCAACTTCCTCATTAATCATGGTTTTTGTTTTGCTGTTACTATTTCATTTCCTGCTAGTATTTGTGAAAATGATAATTTTAACTTAGGGTAAGTTAATTTTGTTTTTGTTTTTGTTTTTTAAAGTAGGCTCCACACCCAGGGTGGAGCCCAACTCAGGGCTTGCACTCATGACCCTGAGATCAAGCCCTGAGCTGAGATCAAGAGTTAGACACTTAATCATCTGAGCCACCCAGATGCCCCTGAAAAGTTACTTTTTAAGAAGAAATTTAAACCATAATAATGAAAATTTCCAAGAGAATATTTTTAAAAAGTAAATAAAATTTCACTGCCATACATCTAGGTTTTCTCCTGTTATATTCTATGACTTCCCTAATTTCATGTTTTATATTTAGGTTCATGATTTTTTTGGCAAAAAAAATTTTTTTTGTGAAGAGTGTAAGGTATCTAGATTTTTTTTTTTTTGTATGAAGATGTCTAATTGTTCCAGCGCCACTTATTGAAAAGACTATCTTTGCTCGTTTCATCTTTGTCAAATATCAGTTAGTGGGCAATATAAATGTGGATTTATATCTGTGGTCTCTATCTTGTTACACTGACCTACTTGTCCATTCTTGTGCCAATAGGATACTGCTTTGATTACTATAGCTTTATAGTAAGTCTTGAACTCAGGTAGTGTCAGTCCTCCAATTTTGTTCTTCCCCTTCAGTATTGACTTGGCTATTCTGGGTCTTTTGCCTCTCCATATCAACTTTAGAATCAGCTTACTAATATCTGTAAAATGACGTGCTAGGATTTGGATTTGGATTTGGATTGTGTAGGATCTATGGATTAAGTTGGGAAGAACTGACACCTTGACTACATTGTCCTATTCATGAATATGAAATATCTTTCCATGTATTAACTTCTTTGTTATTTTCATCAGATTTTGTAGTTTTCCTCTGTAGATCTTGTATATGTTGTGTTAGATTTATACTGAAGTATTTCATAGTTTTGTGCTTCTATTGTAAATGGCAATATATTTTAAAGTTACAAATTACAAGTTTCGCATAATGCTTGTTCATTACTGGTATATAAGAAAGCCATTGTTGTTTTGTGAAATATAATTGACATATATGCATATATATAATTGACATTTACACATTGTATTCATTTTAGGTATATAACGTAATGTTTTGATATATATATGTACTGGGAAATGATTATCACAATAAGTTTGACTAATATCCATCACCACACATAGTTACAAGCTTTTTTCCTTGTGATGAGAACTTTTAAGATCTATTATCTTAACAATTTTCAAATATGCAATACAGTATTGTTAACTATCATCATCATGAGATACATTACATCCCCAAGACTTATATATCTTACAACTGGGACATTTTTATATGTTGACCGCTTTTACCCCTTACTTTTGTATATTAACCTTGTATCCTGCAAACTTCTATAATTGCTATTGGTTTCAGGAGTATTTGTATAGATTTTTTCAGATTTTCTACATAGACATGTCATCTGTAAACAAAGACCAGTTTGATTTCCTTCTTCCCAATAGTATAAATGTATTTCTTTAAAAAAAAATTTTTTTTAAAGATTTTATTTATTTATTTGACAGAGACACAGCGAGAGGGAACACAAGCAGGGTGATTGGGAGAGATGGAACGGGCTTCCCACAGAGCAGGGAGCCTGATGCGGGGCTGGATCCCAGAACCCTGAGATCATGATCTGACCTGAAGGCAGATGCTTAACAACCGAGCCACCCAGGTGCTCCAGTGTATTTCTTTTTCTTATGTTAACTGAATTAGCTAGAACTTTCAGTATGACATTGATAAGCAATAGTGAGGGATATCCTTGACTTGTTCCTGATCTTAGCAGGAAAGCTTTGAGTTTCTTACCATTAATTATGATGTTAATGGTAGGTTTTTATAGATGTTCTTTATCAAGTTGAGGAAGTTCCCCTCTATTCCAATTTTGCTGAGGTGGTTTTTTTTTTTTAATTTTTTAAATTGTTATCATGGATGGGTCTTGGATTTTGTCAAGTGAGTTTTTTCTTTTTTGTATCTATTGATATGAGCATGTGATTTTTCTGAAGCCTGTCAATGTGATGGACTATCTTAATTAATTTTTGGATGTTGAACCAGCCTCACCTACCTGGGATAAATCATACTTGGTTGTGATATATAATTCTTTTTATACATTGTTGGATTTGATTTGCTAATATTTGTTGAGGATTTTTACATCTATGTTCATGAGCGATATTGGTCTGTGTTTTCTTCTCTTGTAATGTCTTTGGTTTTGGTGTCAGGGTAATGCTGGCCTCATAGAATAAGTTAGAAAATATTCCCTTGGCTTCTTTCTTTTGGACGAGATTGTAGAGAATTAGTATAATTTCTTCCTTAAATGTTTGGCGAAATGCACCAGTGAACTCCTGTGGCCTGGTGCTTTCTGTTTTGGAAGATTAACATTGATTTGATTTCTTTAATGGATATAGGCCTATTCAGATTGTCAATTACTTCTTGTGTGAGTTCTGACAGATTGTGTCTTTCAAGGAAATGGTCCATGTCAACTAGATCAAATATATTCTTTTTCTAAAAAGATTTTTATTTATTTATTTATTTGCTTATTTACTTATTTATTTAGAGGAGTATGTGGAGGGGCAAAGGGAGAGAGAGAGAATCTCAAGCAGACTTCCCACTGAGTGCAGAGCCCACCACAGGGCTCAATTCCACCACCCTGAAATTATAATCCAAGCCAAAAATCAAGACCGACTGAGCCACCACCCAGGCACCCCGCCCCCGCAAATGGATTCTTTTAATGTCCATGCTCTATTGATGTCCCTCTTGCATTTCTGATATTGGCAACTTATGTTCACTCTCTTTTTTTCTTAATTAGTTTGACTGGAAGCATACTGATTTTATCAAATTTTTCCTAAGAACCAGCTTTTGGTTTTGTTGATTTTCTCTTCTGATTTCCTATTTTCAGTTTCATTGATTTCTACTCTAATATTTATCATTTATTTTCCTCTTTTTCCTCCTTCCCCTTCCTCTCCTTCTCTTCCTCCTCCTCCTCCTCCTCCTTCTTTTTGTTCCTCCCCTCCTCCTCCTTCCCTCCTCCTTCTTCTCCTCCTCATGCTCCCTTCCCCTTCCTTTTCTTCTTCTTCTCCTCCTTCTCCTTCCTCCTCCTCATGTTCTCTTCCTCCTCTTCTTCTCCTCCTCCTCCTTCTTCCTCTTTCTTCTTTCTTCTTCTTCTCCTTCTTTCCTAAGGTAGAAGGTTAATGCCTTTAATACTACACATTTCCCTCTTATCACTGCTTTTGCAGCATCCCACAAATTTTGGTAAGTTGTATTTTCATTTTCATTGGCTTCAAATATGTTTATATTTCTACTGAGCTTTCTTCTTTGACCTATGTGTTATTTAGAAGTGTGTTGGTTAATCTCCAAGTATTTTGGCATTTTCCAGCTCTTTCTGTTACTGATTTCTAGTTTATTCTATTTCTGTTCTTTTGAATGTATAAAAATGTGTTTTATGGCCTAGATTATTGTCTATTTTGATGAATGTTTCATGCTAAAATAAAGAGGATTTGGCTGAAAGTTTGTGTTAGAAACTACTCAAATCATCTCCCCAACTGCCTTTCTCCCAACTGAAAAAGCCAGGAAATTATTCTCTGAGTATGATAAACTAGAGGGCTGTGATGTTACAAGGCATGGTTTCAGACAGAACTATAGGACTGTCCACAGTAGGATGAAATGGATATATGTTCTGTTCTCACTCAATTTTCAGAATACTGGCCACAAGGCCATCATCCTCTGGGCAGGAGATCGGCGGTCTTCTCCAGGCCCACTGAACAGTCTAGAAGGAGCAACATGAAGATACTGATACTGATTCCCCAAGTAGAGGGTCAAGCTAGATTACTTTACACTGAAGCTTCACCATGCACTCAGAGCTTTTAGTTGGCACTTTAGTGTTTGGCTCTTGTGTATGAACCTTTGAAGAATAATGTGAACCTGAGGAAAGCTTCTAACTTGGAAGATGCAGACAAAAACACACAGACAACCAAAAAGAGAGAGAAAGAGATTGTGTGAGAAGAAATTTTCAACAAATTACCACTAATATTTTCAAAATGGTAAGAAAAGATATTGCAACCCTGAAAAGGAAGAGAAGGCTATATATTATTTTTTAAGATTTATTTATTTATCCTAAAGAGAGATAGCTAGGGGATGGGGGGCAGAGAAAGAGAGAGAGAGAGAATCTCAAGCAGATTCCCCACTGAATGCGGAGCCTGATCACATGATCCTGACATCATGACCTTTGCTGAAAACAAGAGTCATATGCTCAACTGATTGAGCCACCCAGGTGCCCCCAGGACACTGTATATATATATTTTTTAATTTCAGAGAATAAAAGAGAGCTCTTTGATACAAATAAATAAATAAATAACAAGCATAGCAAAAATGTATAACTCAGGAGAAAGTTTGAATAATAAAGTCAAGGAACTCTTCCAGGGAAAAAAAGATCCCAAAGATGAAGAAATGGAAAATAAGAGAGAAACATAAAGAATTAGAAGATATGCCCATGTCTATTTTCTGAATCATAGGAGTTCAGAAAGAGAAAAAAAAATTAATGGAGTTGAGGAAATCCTCAATGCCATAATTCAGAAAAATTCCCTAGAGCTAAACAATACGCTTCTAGATTTAAAGGAAATGAAGTGCCCAGAAAAACAGATAAAAAAATAGGCCCATACATGGGATGCTTGGGTGGCTCAGTTGAGCGTCTGCCTTTAGCTCAGGTCATGATCCCAGGGTCCTGGGATGGAGTCCCACATCAGACTCCTTGCTCAGTGGGGAGCCTGCTTCTCCATCTGCCCGGAGCTCCCCCTACTTATGCTCTCTCTGACAAATAAATTTTTTTAAAAATAGACCCATACAAATGTATATCATCACAATAGTTAGAATATTTGGAACAGGGACGCCTGGGTGGCTCAGTTGGTTAAGCGGCTGCCTTTGGCTCAGGTCATGATCCCAGCGTCCTGGGATCGAGTCCCACATCGGGCTCCTTGCTCGGCGGGGAGCCTGCTTCTCCCTCTGCCTCTGCCTGCCACTCTGTCTGCCTGTGCTCGCTCATTCTCTCTCTCTCTCTGACAAATAAATAAAATCTTTGAAAAAAAAAAAAGAATATTTGGAACAAAGAGAAAATTCAACAAACTTCTAGAGAGAGAGAAAACAGTTCAGATACAAAGGATCAAGAATTAGAATGGCTTTGAACGTAACACCAATTCTAGACATTAGAGAATAATGGAACAAGGTCTTCAAAATTTGTAAAAATAATTGTTTCCAACCTTTTTTTAATGTTTATTTATTTATTTATTTGAGGGGTGCCTGGGTGGTGCAGTCAGTTAAGCATCTGACTCTTAGATTTGGCTCAGGTCATGATCTCAGGGTCATGAGATGGAAGCCAACATCAGGCTCTGTGCTAGGCAGTGGAGCCTGTTTGAGATTCACTCTCTCTCTGTCTCTCTGCCCCCACCACCACCCCTGCTCTCTTTCTCTCTCTCTCTCAAAAACAAACAAAAAGACGTTTCAGATATTGAAAAATTCAAAATATTTTCTTCCCATACACTCTTTCTCAGGAAGTTACTAAAAGGTACACTCCACTGAAAGAAGAGATTAAACAAAGCTAAAAAAGGACATACAGTCCAAGAAGTGGATCCAATAGAGGGAAAGAGGAAAGGGGATAATTGGGATGGTGTTAAAACAATCCAGAATGACAGGCATGCACCATGTGCAGATGACAAGCCATTCATGTGGGATAGGTCAGAAGGCTCTAGTACAGACTTCTCTGGGAAGAAGTTCTTTCACCCATCTGGAAAGGAGATTGTGATACTTGGTGAACAGTACAGGATTGGATTTCGGTTAAGTATGTAGAAAACTAAACAAGTATTAATTCTAGGGTAAACTAAGGGTTGTGCATAAGAATAAAAATACAGTGGTTCATTTGAAGATAATATTTACATAGATATAATAATGACATGTTAAATGTTGATTATGATAATACTGTATTAGGAAGGTAGGGGAATGGGAAGAACATGTGTGGAGAGCAGGAGAAAAACATTTTTAAGGAGTTAAATTCTCATCTTCCATAATGGGAAATATTTGCATCATACCTAAGATGGCAAGAGATGCTGCCTTACAAGGACGCAATTTGGAAATAAGTCCTCTGTCAGTGTATGTATTGAGAATATTTTATCCTATTTTCTTAAAGGCATCTTTTAAAGAGCAAGTTTTAGTTCTGATGAAGCCAAATCTCTTATTTTTTTCTCTAATAATGCTTTTGTTGTTCTATTTGAGAAATCTTTTCCTTGTCCAAGATCATTCACCTGTGCTTTCTTCTACAGGTTTTTAGCTTTAGCTTTAGCACTGGGATCTGTCAAAGTATTTTTTGTGTTTAGTGATTTTTAAAAAGATTTTATGAGAGAGAGTGTGTGGAGGGGGGAGACAGAGAGAGAGTGAGAGAGCACACATGGGGGTGAAAGGGCAGATGGAGAGGGTCAAACAGACTCTCTAATGGGAAGGGAGCCTGATGTGTGCGGGACTCAATGTGGGGCTCAATCCTAGGATCCTGGGATCATGACCCAAGCCAAAAGCAGACACTTAGCCAATTGAACCACCCAGGCATCCCGTGTTTAGTGATTTTTGTTAAAGTGAACATATCTTCCTCCCCCATTGACTTCCTGTGCCTAGCACATAGTGGGCACTCATATTTTTTGTTAAATTCACATATTCATCTACAAGCTCTTTCAGAGCAGGCCCTGTATGTGACAGGGTTGGGTTTTTTCCCCCCTCTCTCTGGTCCATCAATATCACCCAGTGCCTAAGAAGCCAAGGGCAGAGGACATACCTGTGTTTCTCTTGTGTCTGTGAAGCCAGGGTAAGGCTCTGTTCTACCCCAGGACCTCAGAATCTGGTAGGTGTGTTTCCATAGATGAAGATAAGAGTCTCATCCTGGATACACTGTATATGGCTGGAGCAATGAACAAGGGGTGGAAGTTGGCCCTAGGGTCAGTCTTCTAGTCTTATCTTCCTGGGACTTCATATGCTGTTCAGATGCTCATTGCTGGTCTTTGGTTTGCATGCTCTGAATTTTAAGGACAGCTTAGCCTGTAAGCTGAGGCCATTTCTTTTCTCTCTGGAAAACTTTGATCTTGAACTTTATCTCACAGTAGCTTGGAGTCTCTTTTCAAAATAAATAACACCTGGGAGTATACACAGTCAATATTAGTAAATCGTTAATGGCTGGACACAAATTTTTTTACTTTCATCAGCCAAAATACAAGGTAGAAAATCAACCACAATCATATGATACAGCCACCAGCTTCCTGCTAAGAAAAACTAAATCTCTACTGGCTCTAGCCATGGTCAAGCAAGGTCAGGAATTGGAGGAATACTGAAGGTAGAACCAGGAAGACACAACTTCTACCGTCCCAGATTTCCTTGTGACACTTGGCAGCTTTGGATTCAAGCAGGGCTTCCAGACCACAGTGTGTTCTTGTTTTTGTTTTCATGGAAGAAGGAATGAGATGAGAAACCTAAGAGATGAGAGCTGTGGGAAGTCATCACTGTCAATCAGCAAGCCAGGACTTGCTTTTTGCTGGTGGCTTATATTTGCCTATATTCTGCATTCTTCCCTCAGTGCTATCTGATGTGGCTCTTCTTGGGCCCATTGACCAGAAGTCAACTGCTTTTTAATTCCTTCTGGAAACAGTCCCAGTTTGACACCTTCCATGATATTGCATTATCCAAAGATAAGATCCAGCATTGGTCCAGCACCGGAGGCCTTTAGAATCCCACTCCAGGTACTGCATTGTGGTGATGCAATGGAATCATCAGAAGCTTTGGCTTCAGGTGGACCTGAGTGTAAGTTGCTGGTCTGTCTGAAGCTGCATGATCCTGGGTGATTTTTTTAACCTGAAAGAGTTGCTTAATACTTCTGAGGCTCAATTTCCTTAATATAAAATAAAGATAATAGTACCAATGGGAGAATTAAATGAAAAGCATAAGCAAAGTGCCCAAGACATAACAGATGCCCCCTAACAAGGAGTCAGTCCCCCTTCCTTTCATCTCTGGACCCTCTTCCATACACCTGTGCTGTAACCGTACCAAAATCTTTTATGAATCTTTAAGTACACATGTTCCTTCAGACTTCCATTATGTTTGCATACATTTCCTTTTCCTGAAATGCTGTTCTTTCTGTTTTCATTCTTAGAACTACTGCATGCACATGAACACCCATCTCAAGTTCTATCTCCAAGATGAGGTCTTCCCCATGCACGCCTCAGATGTATGTTCTCTTTTCAAGGCTCTGTAGCAGTTGTGTTCCAAGTGGGAAGTTTATAGCAAGACAGGCTTACCTCAAGAAACAAGAAAAAAATCTCAAATAAATATTCTAACATTACACCTAACATTACACCTGAAGGGACTAGAAAAAGAAAAACAAAGCCTGAAGTTAGTAGAAGGAAGGAAATAATAAAGATCAGAACAGAAACCAATGAAATAATGACTTTAAGAAATTTCTAAAAGGGGCACCTGGGTGGCTCAGTGGGTTAAAGCCTCTGCTTTCAGCTCAGGTCATGATCCCAGGGTCCTGGGATCAAGCCCCACATTGGGCTCTCTGCTCCGCGGAGAGCCTCCTAAAATTAAAAAAAAAAATTTTCTAAAAAATGAAACTAAGAGCTATGTTCTTTGAAAAGACAAACAAAATTGATAAATCTTTAGACCCATCAAGAAAAAACGGGGGACACAAATAAAGGAAATCAGAAATGAAAGAGATGTGACAACTGACACCACATAAATACAAAGGATTATAAGAGAATACTATGACAAATTATATGCCAACCCAGAGGAAATGGATAAATTCATAGAAACAAACAGTTCTCCAAGACTGAAATAGGAAGAAATATAAAATCTGAATGGATCAGTTACTAGTAATGAAATTAACTCATTAATAAAGAAGAACTTCCAACAAAATTCCAGGACCAGATGGCTTCAAAAGTGAATTCTACCAAACATTTAAGGATGAGTTAACACCTGTTCTTCTCAAACTGTTCCAAAAAATATAACAGGAAGGAATGCTTCCATATTCATTCTATATGGCCAACATTACCCTCATACCAAAATCAGACAAAGCTAGTACAAAAAATAAAATTACAGGCCAATAGCCCTGATGAATATAGAAACAAAAATTCTCAACAATATTAGCAAACTGAAATCAACAATAAATTAAAAGGATCATTCATCATGACCAAGTGGGGTTTAGTCCAAGGATTCAAGGATGGCTCAACATCCAAAAATCAATCAGCATTATACACCACATTAAAAATCATACAATCGTCACAATAGAGGCAGAGAAAGCATTTGACAAAATTAAAAATCCATTCATGGTAAAAACTCTCAACAAAGTGGATATAAAGGGAACATATCTCAGCATAATAAAGACTATATGAAAAACTCACAGCTAATATTGTATTCAATAGTGAAAAGCCAAAAGCTCTTCCTCTAAGAACAGGATCAAGATAAGGATCCCCATTCTCACCGCTATATTAAACATAGAACTGGAAGCTAACCACCACAATCAGACAAGAAAAAGAAATAAAAGGCATTCAAATTGGTAAGGAAGAAGAGAAAACTCACTATTCACAGATGACATGATATTACATCAGAAAAACCCTAAAGACTCTACTACTACTAGAACTGATAAATGAATTCAGTAAGGTTGCAGGATACAAAGTCAATATAGAGAAATCCATTGCATTTCTGTATACTAATAATGAAGAAGCAGAGGAGAAATTAAGAAACAATCCCATTTACAATTGCACCAAAAATAATAAATACCTAGGAATAAACTTAAACAAGGAGACCTGTCCTCTGAAAACTATAGGACATTGTAGAAAGAAATTGAAGATGACACAAATAAATGTAAAGATAAACCATGATCATGGACTGGAAGAATTAATATTGTTATAATGTCCATACTACCCAAAGCAATCCATGGATTCACTACAGTCCCTATCAAATTATCAGTAGCATTTTTCACAGAACTAGAATAAAGGATCCTAAAATTTGTATGGAATCACAAAATACTTCAAATAGCCAAAACTGTCTTAAGAACGAACGAATCTGGAGGCGTCACACCCCCAGATTTCAAACTGTACTACAAAGCTACAGTAATCAAAGTAGTAAGGAATTGACAGAAAAATAGACATATAGGTCAATAGAACAGAATAGAAAGCCCAGAAATAAACCTACATTTATATAGTCAATCAATATATGACAAAGAAGGCAAGAATATACAATGTGGAAAAGACAGTCTCTTCAATAAATGGTGCTGGGAAAATTAGACAGCCACATGCAGAGGAATAAAACTTGACCACTTTAACACACCATATACAAAAATAAACTAAAAATGGATTCAAATGCTTAGTGCTGTGAAGTGTGTAAACCTGGCAATTCACAGACATGTACCCCTGGGGATAAAAATACATTATATGTTTATAAAAAATAAAAAAATTAATAAATGCCTAAAAAAATGGATTCAAGACCTAAATGTAAAACCCAAAACCATAAAACTCCTAAAAGAAAACATTGACAATAACTCTTTTTTTTTCTTAAGATTTTATTTATTGATTTGACAGACAGAGATCACAGGTAGGCAGAGAGGCAGGCAGAGAGGGGGAAGCGGGCTCCCCGTCCATCAACAGAAAGCCCAATTCAGGGCTCAATCCCAGGACCTGGGATCATGACCTGAGCTGAAGGCAGAGGCCTTAACCCACTGAGCCACCCAGGCGCCCGGCAATAACTCTTGAACATAGGTCTTAGCAATATTTTTTTGGATCTGTCTCCTCAGGCAAGGATAATTAATGCAAAAATAAACAACTGGGACTATATTAAATTAAAAAACTTTCACACAGCAAAGGAAACCATCAATAAAATGAAAAGGCAACCTACTAAATAGGAAAGATATTTGTAAATGATATATCTGATAATGGGTTGATAACCAAAATATATATAAAGAACTCACATGACTCAACAACAAAAAACAAACAATCCAATTTTTAAAAAATGAGCAGAGGGACTATATAGACATTTCTCCAAAGAAGACATGCAGATGACCAACAGATACATGGAAAGATGCTCAACATCACTAATCATCAGAAAATCAAAATCACAACAAGATAGCACCTCACAGCTTTCAGAATGGCTTGTATCAAAAAGACAAAATGTAGTAAGTGTTGACAAGGAGAGCGCCTGGGTAGCTCAGTCAGTTAAGCATCTGTCTTTGACTGAATTCATGATCCCAGGGTCCTGGAACTGAGTCGTGTGTCAGGCCCTCTGCTCAGTGGGGAATCCGCTTCTCCCTCTCCCTCTGATGCTCCGCTTGCTTGTATCCCCTCACTCTCTTTCTCTGCCAAATAAATAAATAAAATCTTTTTTTAAAAGATGGAGGTAATCGATAGATTAATGAATGAAGAAGATGTAGTGGATTTATATAATGAAATATTACTCAGGCCGTAAAAAGGAAAGAAATCTGACACATGCTATTAAACAAATGAAATTTGAACACATTATGCTAAATGAAATAAGCCAATCACAAAAAGACAAATACTGTATGATTCCACTGATACGAGGTACCTATCATAGTCAAAATCATAGAGACAAAAAGTAGAAGGGGTTGGTTGCCAGGAACTGGAAGGAGGGGAAATGGGGAACTGCCCCTTCCTGGATAGAGTTTCAGTTCAGGAAGATAAAAAATTCTGAAGATGGATGGTGAAAATCCTTAACAGGATTGAACTGTACACTTAAAAATAACTAAGGTGGTGAATTTTATAGTGTGTGTGTTTTACTACAATTAGAAATAAAATAAATCAATAATCCTCCAGGGGACACAGGTGTGTGGAGGAGGAGTTGTGGTCACCTTCTTATGGGCCACAGTCATCATGAGCCTTCAGTGGGGTCAGATCAGCTACCCAGAATCCCGTGTCAGTGTCGTTGGTTTCTGGTGTCTGACACCACTTTTGTGCCAGAGCCGTACCTAGGAAGTGTCTCACGCCACTGTGCACGAGTGGGGACCCAGCTGCTGTGACCTCACAAGGCAAGAAAAGCAAGAGTAAGCAAACATAGAATATGTGGATGGGCCAGAGTGTGCTTTTTTGTGGGCAGAGGATATCTTAGTCTGTTTATCTTCTTGTCTCTTCTAATCAGACAATGCCTTTTCTGACTGTACTGTTGGAAAAGTCTCCCCACCTGCTCACTATGATCTTAGAATCCAATTATTCAGCCATTGTTCCTCAGTCTCTCCTTGTGTTCTTTCCTCTTTCCTTGGGGTTGAATCTGTGCTTAACTGTGTGTCCTGAGAGTCAATGATTAAGACTGTGCCTGTGTGAAGAAGGACTGTGCCTATGTGTTTTCCTTCTCTTGATAAAATTATCATGAAAGATGTTGGAACAAGGATATTTTGGTTCAAGTCTCAGATCTGCCTCTTTTTAGTTCTGGGATGCTGAGCAAGTCACCCCATTATCAAAATTCTGTTAGTATCTTTTTTCATTTTACTGGGTTTTGAATATCCTGTTAAGTATATTAAGTGTTTTCGGTTCAGTTTAACAAGTGCTTAATGATCACCTACTATGTGACTGGGATCATCCAAGGGAAGATGTCCTCCCTTGGTTTCTTCATTCATTTGATAAATATGTTCTTACACACCTTCTATGTGCCAGAAAGCATGCTATTTATTGGGGATACCCATGAAGAAGGCAGACGTGTTTCTTGCCTCCTGCAACTCCCAGTGGAGTAAAGCATTTAGAAAATGATAATGCAACAGTCTAAAAAGTGTTCCAGGGAAGTTACGGGGTGCTGTTGGGAGCACAAGAGGTACCTGACACCTGAGCCAGACTGGAGAAGTGAGAGAAGGCAGGTCAGCAGAAGTGATGTCTGCACTGAGACCTAATGACAACTAGGAGATGACCAGCTAAGGGGGTATGATGTGGGATGGTGGTGTTATGTCACATTATGGCTGGAGTTTTATAGGGCCAACAGAGATTTAAGGCCAGAGACACAGGCAGGGGCCAGACCTTATGAGTCTTGTTAAGGAAACTGAGCAGGGTTAGTCAATGTTGGTTTCTATTGCAACTCAAGAACTCTACCAGATTCAAATTGAACCACAGATCCATACATCTCAATGCCAGCGAGCAGCTCCAGAGATAATTGATTTGGAAGCAAGCCTTTGGGCAAGTAAAGTATTATTAGTACTATTTTATGAATGGAGTGGATCGCTCAGGCTGAAGAAGCATAAGAAACCCATCCAGTGTCACAGTGAGAGAAGACGAGAACTCAGGCCTCCAGTCTCTCAATGGAGTGAGTCACTCCACTGCCACCATTTAGTTATCCCATGTGTTTTTCAGTATAATACCTTGCTTTGACATGGAATCATTTTAGTAGAGATAGTAATACAGAATTTAAGCCTATGAGTTGAAAATAACAAGAGAAGAAAGCCACGTTCACTGATAAGAGATGGAAAGTGCCAAATAGTACTTCTTCCAATATTCAGAACAACCCTTTGGAATTGTCTACATTACTCTCCCCACCTCCCCACCAGGTTAGAAAATAGTTCTCATCTTTCTTAAGAAACAAAACAAGGAGCATAGGAAAAGGGAAGGAAAAATAAAATAAGATAAAAACAGAAAAAAATGCAGTTTTGGAGGAAGACAACCATAAGAGACTCTTGACTGTAGGAAACGAACAAGGGTTGCTGGAAGGGAGGAGGGTGGAAGGATGGGGTCACTGGATGATGGGCATTAAGGAGGGCACATGATGTGATGAGCACTGGGTGTTACATGCAACTGACGAATCACCTAACTCTACTCTGAAACTAGTAATATTCTATATGTTAACTAAATGGAATTTAAATAAAAAATTAAAACGAAATAATTCTGATCTTTCTTAACTTCCCTTTTCTTGCAATGAATTCCTTCTCATACCCAACAGATGCTTCTCTTGTATTGAACCATCCAAAGAGAGTTACCCTCAGGGGCTTCAGCTCGAACCAGGAACCGAGGGCCCTGGGATGGGTGCTTCTAGAAAATCCTGGGTTGGGAGCCACCTTGTGGTCAGGGAGCTGCAGAGCATGGCTATTTAATGAGGCAAATGCTTTTGGTTTAAAAAAGGAACAGCCTGTATAGCTAAAACATTTCCCAAAGTGATAAAAATGTTCAGACGAGTTGTGTGGTTTATAGCAACTCCCAGGAAACCCTTTTTCAAACAGAATTTATCTCTGGCCTCTGTTGAAGGCAAACGGTCTGGGTTTCTCCTAGAGCACTGTTCCTGTGATTGAAAAAATCATGACTTAGGCCAGACTAACAGTTCTCAAAGTGTGGTCTGTGGGAGCAGGGAGGCCCAGGAGGTCCCCTTTTCCAACTACATACCTGGAGGAGGCTGGACTTTTCCATCTACGTCAACCAAAACAACATAGCACAACAGATTGAATGTGGGGGAAGAAATAAGAATCCAGCTGTCTTCTCTTAAACCAGATATTCAAGAGATTTGCAAAATATGAAACAATGATATTTACCCCATCACCATAACTTTTTTTTCCCCCTTGGAAAAGATAGGTATTTTGCAGAAAGCATGTTGTTTATGTCAACATGTAATGATTTTTTAACTTTTTCAATTAATATTTTTAAAAATTTCTAAGTTTTAATTTCTACATGATAAATATTGATAGATACAACGCTTTTCCACTCCCTCACTCGACCACACACAAAGTTCTGCAGGGTCCTCGCTAATTTTCTAGAGTGCTAAGGGGTCCTGAGCACAAAAAGTGTGAGACCAGCTGGACTAGAGCAACATCGTGTCATCCTGAGCGTTCTAAACACCACAGAACGCGGAGGTTCCGAGTGAGTGGTTCTGCACTTTTTGAGGCCCTGGCCCAAAACCACATAAACGTGGAGCATCGGGTTAATCTGCTGTGGTCTTTCCACCAACCTATGCTTTGAAGGCCCAACATCTGACGTTTGGGTTGTTCCCTGTGAGACACCTCCCGTGTCCCTCCAATGTTTGCCCCTCCCCGTCTCTGGCGCCGTTGGACACATGCTCCCACTTTACTGCCCCAGGAGACCAGCTGTGTGTGGACTCCAGCTGTACGTGACACCAGTAGGCCCTGCCTCACACCAGCACCCTGGGACTTCCGGCCCCCACGCCGCACAACCCAGAAGAGCAGGGAAGTCAAATGCCTGGAGGGAGGCCTTTGACCAATGAGATTTAGGAGCAAGCAGATGCATTTCCTTCCTCCCTACCTGCGGTGGATGTGCTGAGTCAAGTACGGGACTTTCTAGAGACAGCCCAGGACCTGGAGTAGTGGGGTGTGGTGGGTGCCAGTGGTCCCAGCTCCTCCGCCACCACGGTCAAGTCTCCACTCAAAACTCTAGTTCTGTGAAGCCAGCCTGAGGCTGAGTTTGCTATTTCACATTCTCAATATTCTCCATGTCCACCAAATGCAAATGACCCGCAAAAGAGAGCAGCATTTTCCTTAGTTTGCCATTTTTTGACCCCAAGTGACAAAAATTAAAGCAGCAGCTTCTAACACTACTATCACCTGAGAACAAAGGTTTAAAGTTTCCCAAAGTGACATTCTTTTCTATTATGCAAAATATTATTGTTTACTGAGCTGGGTATTCAGGTTCTCTCAAAGCTCTTAAAATGGAATGTCTCTATCCTTAAAGGAATTTTTTTTTAAGATTTTATTTATTTATTTGAGAAAGAGAGCACGCACTCACAAGCAGGTGGGGGAGGGGCAGAGGAAGAGGGAGAAGCAGGCTCCTTGCTGAGCAGAGAGCTCAACTCCAGACTCAATCCCAGGACCCTGGGATCATGACCTGAGCTGAAGGCTGCCGCTTAACCTGAGCCACCCAGGAACTCCAGTAATTCCCTCTTTTTTAAGTTTTTATTTATCCCATTTACATTTTTTAAAAAGATTTTATTTATTTATTTATTTATTTATCAGAGAAAGAGAGAGAGAGAGAGAACACAAATAGGCAGAGTAGCAGGCAGAGGCAGAGAGAGAAGCAGGCTCCCCACTGAGGAAGGAGCCCGATATGGGACTCGATCCCAGGACCTCGGGATCACGACCCGAGCTGAAGGCAGTGGCTTAGCCAACTGAGCCACTCAGGCGTCCCCCATTTACATTTTTTTTAAAACCTTGAGGTATAACATATAATTGTCATGTCACAGAAATTCACCCTTACAATATACCATTCACTGCTTTTAAGTAAGTTTTTCTAGTTGTGTAACCATTACCATAATCCAGCTTTAGGATATTTCCATTATCCTAATAAATTCCTTCATACCCATTCACCATCATCCAACACCTACCGCAATAGTTCTGTTCCATAGTTCACCCTTTTGCTTCTTCTTCCTCCTCCCTTTCATGTCCAGGTCCACTGTGTTCCAGTGAATGGTCAGTTCATGTGAGCAGCAAGCATGGCTGCGGGGCTATGGCCACTGGCAGAGCAATCTCTCTAAATCACCTCCAGGTCTGTGTTCTCAGATACTCAACAGAGAGTCACAAGCCTACTCTCCTCTGTGGTTGAAGAGCCTTACTGATTGCCCATGGAGTAAAGTGCCCTTTCATCTGACTTGTGTCAACCTCTCCTTGTCAAATTGCTCTTTGCCAGTCCATCCCCTTCAGTAACAGTGGATGCCCTGGTGGGCTCAGCTGTCCAGAGACTGCTTTCTAGACAGCTCTTGTTCAGTCCTCAAAAGGCCTACTTTTCCTTGAAAACAATTCATTCCTCTCCCGCTTCTTCTTGCTCCTTGTCCCTCCTCTATTTTTCCTCCCTCTCTTTCCCCTCCTTACTTCCTTCCCTCCTTCAACGAAGCTACACAGAGCACCCACTAATGCCAGGCCTGGTGCAGGAGACAAGAAAATGAAATAACTAAGGCACAGTCCTGCTATCAGGGAGCTCACACTGTAGGGAAGACAAACACATAGATAGTTACTTTTTAAATTTCTTTTTAATTTTTTTAAGATTTTATTTATTTATTTGACAAAGAGAGAGAGAGAGCGAGCACAAGCAGGGGGAGCAACAGAGGGAGAGGCAGACTCCATGCTGAGCAGAGAGCCCAACACAGGGCTTGACCCCAGGACCCCGAGATCATGACCGGAGATGAAGGCAGATGCTTAACTGACTGAGCCACCCAGGTGGCCTGACAGTTACTTTTTTTAATGTGATAAATTCTGGGATAAAAATAATCAGGGTATTATGGAGGTAATGAAAAACATTTTTAACATTTTGTGATTTCCCTTTTAGTTTTTATTGGAGGAATAAATGAATAAATTTTTAATGAACAGAAATTTAAAAATGTTTATAAGTCAATTGAGATGTTTAAATATGTGTTCTCATCTGTCCAGAAATTAAATATTAATTTTTTTTCACTTCAATGTTGCCTTATTTTCATGTTTACATTTAACTCATTGATTCATCTAAAACATATTCTCATGTATGATATGAGAAGACACTCCAACTGAATTTTTTCTAAGAAATTATGTGTTTGGGGGTGCCTGGGTGGCTCAGTGGGTTAAGCCTCTGCCTTCAGCTCAGGTCATGATCTCAGGGTCCTGGGATCGAACCCCACATCGGGCTCTGTGCTCGGCAGGAAGCCTGGTTCCTCCTCTCTCTCTGCCTGCCTCTCTGCCTGCTGGTGATCTTCTGTCTGTCAAATAAATAAATAAAATCTTTTAAAAAATTATGTGTTTAGTATACAATGAACAACTGCAAAGTGACAAGAAATACAACAGCATCCTGACATGAAAAATGGGTGAAGAATATGAACAGGAAGTTCACAGAAGGAAAACAAGGCACTAATAAATACATGACAAATACTCAACCAAATTGTCACCCTTTATTGAACAAATGCAAATTAAAACACTAAGGTACCACTTTCCACCTATTGTTATGGCAAAGACTAAAAACAGTGGCGTTCAGATTCTAGCATGGTTATATTGAAACGGACACTCCTACCCTATTGATAAACATGGTTACAACTTTTATGGACACAGATTTGGTCATAATCCCAGGGTCCTGGGATGGAGCTCTGCATCAGTCTCCCCACTCAGCAGGAAGCCTGCTTCTCTCTCTCCAACTCCCCTGCTTGTGTTCCTTCTTTCACTGTCTCTTTCTCTCTCTGTCAAATAAATAAATAAAAATCTTTAATAAAAAAAATTCATGCATATGGTAGTTATTTTAACACTTCTTTAGCAGTATTTTTGAAAAGCAATTATATGTCCAGTAATATGAGGACAACTGAAAATATTACGGTGTGAGTCTTCTGCCATATTGAAATTTCATGAATCTTTAGAAATCCTGTTTCCAAAGGGTTTTTAATGACAAGCTAAATAATCACTATAAAATGTTAAGTTTTAAAAAGGCAGAATATGGGGCGCCAGGGTGGCTCAGTGGGTTAAGCCTCTGCCTTCGGCTCAGGTCATGATCCCAGGGTCCTGGGATTGAGCCCCGCATCAGGCTCTCTGCTCAACAGGGAGCCTGCTTCCCCCCCCCACCCCCGCCTGCCTCTCTGCCTACTTTTTATCTGTCAAACAAATAAAATCTTTTTTAAAAATGCAGGATATAAAGCTATAGATGTATACTGTGATCTTAATAATGGCATGTAGAGAGAAAAAGAGGAAGAAATACATCAAATTTTTCAATGTTTGAAAAGAAATATGACAAAGCTAAAGAATGGTTGCCTCTTCGGGATGGTACAGTTGTGGGTGGTTTTTTTTTTCTTCCTCCATCTTTATATTTTCTATCTATTTCTAGAATTTCTTTTTCTTTTAAGGTATTATTAATTTAGGGGCACCTGGGTGGCTTAGTTGGTTAAGCAGCTGCCTTTGGCTCAGGTTGTGGTCTTGAGGTCCTGGGATCAAGTCCCATGTCTTGTTCCCTGTTCGGTGGGAAGTATGCTTCTCTCTATCCCTCTGTGCTCTCTCTCTTGCTCTCACTCTCTCTCTCACTCTCGTTTATTTGAGAGAGCAAGAAGGAAAATGTGCATGCACAAGCCTGCTTCTCCCTGCTGAGCAGGGAGTCCCTGGATCCCAGGACCCTGGAATCTGAGCTAGGCACCCCCAGGCGCCCCACAGTATATTCTTATCATTAGGTTTTTTTTTACCACCTCACTGATAATAGCAGAGTATGTTGCAAATTTGCAGTGTTGTTTTGGCATGTCATTGCCTGCGATTTCTAAATCTTGGACAAGAGTTCAATGTTGTCTGTCGAACCAAAGCACAAGGTTGTGATCTATGAAGTTTGTCAATGCTGCCAGAAGACTGACCCTCAAGACAGTAATACGAGTAGAAGTTAATAAAATTTTACTTATAAATGTGACATTACCAGTAGTAATACATTTAATGCAGTAATTAATCATCCAAAAGGCATTTAACCTTACTACATTATTATAAATCTTGTAATAATTTCTTTAAGGCAAGGAGATAAGCCCAGTCTACTCAGAATGATAAACAACTAGGTATAAACTAGTGCATTGAAGTGTGTGACAATATGTGTGTCACACCCAAATTCTTATCCTTTGTTCCTTCCTGGGGAGAAGGTGTACGTGAGTAGGGAATGGAGTGTCTCACTTCTGGGCCTCCAGCCTGCTTAAGGGAGGGGTAGGAAGTCCCTCAGCTGGTGAGGGATCTCTTTGAGGCATAACTTGGCCTGGGACAGATCAAGTCTTCTGGCGGTCAGCTGCGGAGCAGACATTCATTTCTCTAAGTCACTGTGGGAAGAATTGGCTGAGGCCAGGCTGGCTCCTCAGAGTGGCTCTTGCTTAAGTCAAAGCAGGGCATTTGGTCAGCTCCTGGTGGGCTTCAGATGAAAAACACTTCAGGTTCTTGAGTATTGTCCCTCTCTTTGACCCCACATTCAAGACAGCAAGAACCCCTTCTGAAACAAACATCCTGGATCCGGTGCCAGACTTTTGGTGACCCAACCCAGAAGTTTCTGATTTGTTCCTCCATTTTCTCCATCTGTCCCATCCTTTTTTACCCACTGTGCAAAAGCCCCTTTCTTCGTCATCTTTCCCAGAAGACTTCAGATGATCCCTTAAAACCAGAACCCAAATCTTTAGCAACCCACACTGCCATGGGTTCCTCTCTCTTCATGAGCAAGGATGGCTCAGACTTGTGGGCACATCACTTCCTTTATGATAGGTTGGTACTTACTGCTACTCAACCCAGGGTCACAGACTTGTGTAAAAGCATAGGTCCCCTCTGTGCCTGTCCAGGAGTTCCCTACTGAAGCCCGAAGTGCTCAGCTTGCCACTGAAGTTTGGTCTGCAGCTCCCATTGCGAAGGCCACTGAAAGGTTTGGAACAACCACTTAGTATCTTAAGCTGTTCTCCCACAGGCTCTTAAACAGAAAGTAGGAATAAGGGTAACAGAAAATAGTTTCTAAAAAACAGAAAAAGTCATATCCTTGTACACAAATCCTTTTTCATATCTCTAATTATATCCTTAAGAACATTTTTAAGGCTCTCATCACATATTTTCAAATTGATTTCCCAGAAGGGATGTGCCAATTTATATTCCCAGGGAAGTGTAAATTTTAAAACATCTCTTGTAAATGCTGTCTTTATATTACTCTTTAAATATTTCATTTCTTCATTTTGGGTAAATACACCTGATGTTTCATGTGGGTTTTTCTTTTCATTCTAGAATTATAGCTGAGGCCCAAAGCCATGGACAAAGGATATTAAGAACTCCACATTCTATGTTCAGGGAGACTTCAAAACCCTCTGGACCTCCCGAGAAGTGCCAGGGGGCAGTCCACCTCATCACTAGTCAGCTCTCCAAACCTTTTTACTTCCCCAGTCAGCATAAACCTTTTTGTACACCTGTTGGACTTCCGTTCAACTGGAGTTTTGCTCATCAGGAAACTGTGTCATCTAAGCAGAGCAGAACAATGAGGAAGAGATGAAGGGTGGAAGAGGGAAGGCAAGAAGCAGTTCACAGTGAAAGCTTGGCTGGACTTCTCCCCTTCAGTGAAGTAAGACTACATTGGTTGAGTGGATGACAGCTGAACCCGAGACAGCCTAGTCAAGAAGATGTCCACTGGGCCAGGCATAGGAGGTGTGGAGGACCAAGGACAGCAGAAACTTGTACAAGAAGTTCAAGCAGGAGCTGGACTTCCCATGTCAGGGGCTTGTGCAGATTCAGTCCTCCCGGGGTGTGAACCTCCTGCCACAGTACCTCTCCCTTGCACCCATGCAGCTCCAGGATTTGGAGGGCCACCTCGAAGAGCTCATGTCTATCAGCTTTGAGCAGAGAGACAGTGGTGACCACCAGAAGGGGGAATTTAGCATGAGGTAATGAAGTGAAATCCAAGCACCCCTCACCTGAATGAGCCCATTTCAATTTTAGTACTCAAGGGTCTCCAACATTCACAAATGTTTATAAGCTTCAGCTCTGAATCCTGGATCTGCACCTAACAGGCAGTCACAGAAGGAAACCTCTGTCTCTTATACTCTTCTTTCTTTCTCCAATATCAGAGATGCCAGCAAAGAGAAAGGGTGGGGCTAATGCCCCCTTTACCCACTGCCCATCTAGGGCACAAAGACATTTGGCAGCATGCATTGAAAGTAAAGAGTTTGATCAAAATATCTTCAAGGGACTGGCTACCCAGGGTGAAGGTAAGTTGATTTTGGTCAAATTACTTGGGGGTGGGGGGCAGGCGAGCATATATATATATATATATATATATATATATATATATATATATTTTTTTTAAAGCTGGGGTTTTTTAAGATTTTATTTATTTATTTGACAGAGAGATCACAAGTAGGCAGAGAGAGAGAGAGAGAGAGAAGCAGGCCCCCTGCTGAGCAGAGAGCCTGACGTGGGACTCAATCCCAGCAGGACCCTGAGATCATGACCTGAGCTGAAGGCAGAGGCATAACCCACTGAGCCACCCAGGTGCCCTATACATATATTTTATGTTATGTTCTAATGGATTGAAATCAACTACATTGAAAAGTTATGAAAAGGTGGGGCACTTGGGTGGCTCAGTTGGTTAAGCTTCAGACTCTTGATTTTGGCTCAGGTCATGATCTCAGAGTTGTAAGATAGCGCCCAGCATCAGGCTCCTCGCTCAGCAGCAGACTCTGCTTGGGATTCTCTCTCTCCATCTCCCTCTGCCCTTCCCCCCACTCACACATGCATGCTCTCTCTCTCTCAAATAATAAATATGTAAAACCTTTTCTAAAAGTTATGAAATGGTATATAACCATGGTTCTCAAACTGTATGTTGAGGTGCCCAGTGCACAATCAACTCCCAAGGTCAGCAAGGACTGTTTCAAAGTTTTCGCCTATTGAATTGACAAATTGATAGGAAAACAGAAGTGATGCCTGTTGGACACCACTCTACTAACTCAGGGTAGCTCATAGTTTGAATATTAGATCACACTACCTTCCTTGCAATGACATATGTCTTTGCAAACTGGGAATTTTGGGGGGGGGTGCCATGATGAAAAGCAAGTATCTTGTGAAGATCAGTGGAATGGGAAACGAGTGGCAGCAGTATCTGGTCTTTTCCCAAGATTTGAGGAATTGCGCAGTGCCCAAAAAACACACACATCCATTGGCAATTGTGGTTACTTAAGGATAAAATAAAAATAGCATTTTTTTCTTTCAATTTAAATGATTTTTTTTTTCGAATGGCTACTGGGTTTTTAGAACACAAATACTAAATTGCTTGGAACTAACTACTAATAAATGGCACTATTGGGTATTTCTTTTGGCAGGGGGGCACTGAGAAAATATCACTGAAACACTAGTGTACACAGACTAGAAGGTACAGTAGTAAGTTGGTCTCTCTCCCACCCAGAGAGGCAACCACAGATACTCATTTCTTGTATGTTCAAGAGATACTTAATACACATAATAATAGTTAACATTTATTTAACTTTTACTTCATGTCAAGGACTCTTCTAAGTCTTGTATTTATTAATGAGTTTATTTCTATGATGCAGGTACTATTATTACTCCTATTTTATAGATCAGGACACAAACACTCAGAGAGGCTAAGTAACTGCCCAAATCCCACACCCAAAAATGCCTTCAGGGCATGAGGTTTTCATGGAGTGGAAAATGGGAATTCTTTATTAAACCACCTGCAAATTGCAATATTTTCTTTTAGGTATTTTCTTTTATATCTATATATTCTAAGAAGGTGCTGTTGAACCTACATTGTCAGAAAAATACTGTGCAGATTTCTGTAATGTTAAGGCAAATCTGCATCATATCCCCCACCACCACCAAAAAAACTACACAATTGTTAAGGGAACTTTGAATGCTATGGCTTACTCTGTCCTTGAGCCATTATGGGCACCTAATGTTTGTTCATTTCAGAATGAATAAATAAAAACCTACTGAGCAGCCTTATGTTCAATTTATGTATTGACATAACATCACTTTGCACATACTGAATGCTTAAAACTGAAGCTTGAATATAAAATCCATGGTGTCTCTACATAAAGGTATCACTAGTTTTTTCAGGACAACAGTATAAGGCAGGTAGGCTTATCTGATTCTGTTCATATGCTCTATAGATCATCACTTTCATCAAAGTTGAAATTTGTAGGCATGCTTGGCCAGCTCAGTCAGTAGAACATGTGGCTCTTGATCTCAAGGTTGTGAGTTCAAGCCCCATGTTGGGTACAGAGATTACTTAAAAGATTTTTTTTTAAGTTGAAATTTGTCATATTTACATTCCAGAATTAGATGAACTTAGAACTTTGGAGAGAGAATTACCTTGAGATTACAGAAAGAACACACTTTTACTTCAAATAGGACTCCTCCTTTTAAGTAAATATGTAGGGACTGAGTCAGGAGAGCTGGTTGGGGCCATATTTGATAAGAGGTGGGCTTGAGCTCTGTTGGAATAAATAGAGTGAAAATCTTCACAGGAGGCAGAGAGGGTGTTACATGTGAGGGGAACAAGAGTCACAGGGTGGAGGCCCACATGCAAGTGGTGTGGCTGGTCTCTGGGATAGTGGGACCAGCCCGACTGAGGTAGATCATGACTTCTGTAGTTCAAAACAAGCAAACGAGCTCTTGCCAAATACCACATTCCTTTGCACTAGACTCATCTGAAATGTATTCGCTAATGCAGCAGTCCTCAGAGGGTTTTTTTTGGAACGCCTCTGCATTCTTAAAAAAGTATTCAAAAGGGTCCCCCCTGAAAACCAAGAGACCCTGTCTCCATGGAAAACTTTGCTTACAAACTTTGTTGGCATCAGGCCCACAGTCATGAAACAGAGCTTTCCCCAGCGTGTAAAAAACCAGATTCAGAACCCCCTGCAGTGTGGAACCCACTCTCCCAGGAACCACCAAAAAAGTTAATGAATGGGGAGAAAAACAGAAACAAAATAAGAGAAAACAGAAAATATCAGGAGGTTGATAACAATTGCTTTGTTGTTCAAAAAACCTTGCCATGGTTGTAGGTCCTTCTCAGCGCCTATGTGACCCGGAGGCTTTAAAAGGACCAGAATATTTAGGGGCTGCTCGGCTATATATTTAAATTTGCTGTGAATATGACACATTCAGGCTCCAGAGTCTCTCAGGGCCAGTGTTTGCGTCACCTGCTTCTGGTGTGAAGATGCTCTCCGGGCCCCCAGGTGTGATGTTCATATAGTGAGACTGACTTACATAAGCTGGATGGCACCTGAGGTGGAGATTTGTACACCAGCGGGTCTCGTAATCACAAGCGATGGGGATTTGATGACGGCAGAGGACAGCTGGTCCAGAGTGGTCTTTCCTAAGCTTCTCTTTCACTTGGAAACACTTTAAATGTTCAATTCCTGGCAATTCTTTTATTTTTCATGAGAACATATTAGACTATAATTTTTGTTTTATTTTAATCATTTGAACATGTGGCATTTTAACTTTAAAAATTAAAATCACGTTCCCTTCAATAATCTGAACATTAAAAAAATAAAGCATTAAACCAATTAAAATGAAAGGGGGCAAAACCCTTATTGATGAATCCAAAGAGCTTTTGTGTATGTGGATTATATTTATTGGTATCTACTATGTAAAGAAATTAAAATTGAGAAATGATTATTATTGTTATTTTCTTTAGGGAAAGGAAGAGAGAGAGAGAGAGAGAGAGAGAGAGAGAGAGAGAGACTGGATGAGCAGGGGAGGAAGGGCAGAGGGAAAGGGCATGGAGCCTGACTCAGGGCTTGATCTCACCACCCTGTGATGGTGACCTGAGCTAAAATTAAGAGTTGGAAGCTTAACCAACTGAGCCACCCAGGAGCCCCAAAATTGAGATGTTAAAAAAATACTAATTTATTTTTTATTTTTTAAAATAAATATTTTAAAACAAAACATTTAGTGAGGAGTGACATTGTTTTTACATTTTTACAAGTTTCTTTAAGTTTGACTTAATAAAAAAGAACTACATTTTCATATGTGTCCCTACATTCAATGCACAGGGATATCACATACTCAGCCCTTGGAAAACCTCACTACTCACACTGACAGAAAAAGAGTAAAAAGGCAAATAATGTCTCAGTTTTATTATGAAAATAAACTTTTCCAATTATTTTGTTTAAGCAAAATCACCGAATTTCACATGAAAAATGGGATGTTTAGATTGATCTTCTAAAAAAGAAATTCAGGGGTGCCTGGGTGGCTCAGTCGTTAAGCATCTGCCTTTGGCTCAGATAATGATCCCAGTGTCCTGGGATCCAGCCCCACCTTGGGCTCCTTGCTCAATAGGGAGCCTGCTTCTCCCTCTCCCTCTCCCCCTGCTTGTGTTCCCTCTCTCGCTGTCTCTCTCTGTCAAATAATAAATAAAATCTAAACAAATACATACATACATACATACATACATAAAATAAAAAAGAAATTCAATTATGGTTTAAAAAAACCCCACAGGAACATAAAATTTACCATCTTAAGTATTTTAAGTATTCAGGTCAGTAGTGTTAAGTATGTTAACAGTGTTAACAGTGTTGTGCAACAGATCTCTAGAACTTTCCAGTCTTAAAAAACAAACTCTGTGCCCCCAACAATCAGGCAGCCATCACTCTACTTTCTGTTTCTGTAAGTTTGACTACTTTAGGTACGTCCTATAAGTGGAATCATATAGTATTTGTCTTTTTCTTTTCTTTATTTTTTTTAAGATTTTATTTATCTGTTTTAGAGAGAGAGAGACAGAGAGAAAGAGAGATACCATAAGGAGGGGGAGTGGCAGAGGAGGAGGGAGAGGGAGGAAATCTCAAGTCGACTTCATGGTGAGCACAAAGATTGTGTGATCACGACCTAAGCTGAAACCAAGAGTCAGATGTTTAACTGACAGCTGCACGAGCACCTCAGTATTTATCTTTTTCTAACTGGCTTATTTCACCTGGCACAATGTCTTCAAGGTTCACCCATGTTATAGCATGTATCAGAATTTGCATCTGTTTGTTTGTTTGTTTGATTTATGTATTTACTTCAGAGAGATAGAGTGCATGAGTGGGGGTGTGTAGGGAGAAGAAGAGGGGAAGCAGACTCCCCACTGAGCAAGGAGCCCTATAAGGGGCTAATCTCCAGACCCAGTGATTATGACCTGAGCCAAAACTAAGAATCGGGTGCTCAACCAACTGAGTCACCTAGGTGTGTGCCAGAATTTTCATCCTTTTAAAGGAGGATTAATATTTCATTATATGTCTGTACTACATTTTGTTTATCCATGCATACACTTTCTTTCAAGAGTTTTTATGCTTTTAGGTCTTCAATCCATTTTAAGTTAATTTTTGTATATGATGCAAGAAAGTCCAACCTAATTCTTTTTTGTCCCCAGCTTTATTGAGGTATAATTGACTTATAAAATTGTGCAAGTTGAAGATGTATAACATGGTGATTTTATATATATGTATGTTTATATGTATATATATTTTGCAAAATGATAACTACAATAAAGTTACTTAACATGTCCATCCCTCACATAGTTACAATTTGTGTGTGTGTGTGTGTGTGTGTGTGCCTGTCAACTTCCTTTTTTTTTTTTTTGCACGTTTTTCCATACAGTTTACCCAACTCCGTTTGTTGAAAACAATGTCCTTTCCCCATTGAAGGATCTTGGCACTCTTGTCAGAAATCATTTGGGGCGCCTGGGTGGCTCAGTCAGTTGAGAATCCTACTCCTGGTTTTGGCTCAGGTCCTGAACTTAGGGTCATGAGCCTGAGCCCAGCATCAGGCTCTGGATCCTGCTTGGGATTCTCTTTCCCTCTCCCTCTGCCTCTCCCCCTCCACCTACTTGCACTCTCTCTCTCGAAAAAATCATTTGATCACATACATGAAGGTTCATTTCTGGGATCTCTACTCTATTGTGTTGATTTACATGTCTGTCTTTGTGCTAGTAGCACAGTGTTTTTATTATTATAGCTTTGTGATTAAGTTTTGAAATCAGGAATTGCTTTGCTCTTCTTTTTCAAGACTATTTTGGCTATTTGGGATCCCTTGTGATTCCAGAGGACTTTTAGAATGGGGTTTTCTATTTCTACAAAAAAAAGTATTAATTGGGATTTTGATAGGGATTACATTAAATCTGTACATCATTTGGGTATTACTGACAACTTAACAATAATAGGACTTCCAATACATGAACATTCCCATTTATCTGTGTCTTCTTTCTTTCAGCAGTGTTTTGTTGTTTTTAGTGTATAAATCTTTCACTTCCTTGGTTAAGTTTACTCCTAATTACCTTTTTCTTATTGATGTTATTGTAAATAAGGTTATTTTCTTAATTTCCTTTTTAGATAGTTCATTGTTAGTACATAGCAATGCAACTGAGTTTTTATTGTTGACTTTATATCCTGCAACTTTGCTGAATCTTTAGGGTTTTCTATATCTGACATCATGACATCTGCACACAGAGATAATTTTACTTCTTTCTCTCCAATTTGGGTGAAATCCCAGTTCTGCTATTTCTGAGGCAAATAACTAGGGTGTTTTATGCCTCAATTTCCTCATCTGAAATTTGTGAAAATAATAGCATAATTATTATATCAGAGTTATTGGGAGGATTGAATGAGTTAATAGATGAAAACAGCTAAAAAAATAGCTTAGTGTCCTTCATGTAGTAATTGTGTGTAAACATTAACCACCATTTTGTAATATTCTTAAATTGATTGGAATGTTTACTATTTTACAATGTGCAAATTCTTATATATTTAAATAATCCATATGAGACACCAACTGGGTGTCCTACAATTCAATTCTTTTTTTAAAAATATTTTGAGAGGGCGCCTGGGTGGCTCAGTGGGTTAAGCCCCTGCATTCGGCTCAGGTCATGATCTCAGGGTCCTGGGATCGAGTCCCGCATCGGGCTCTCTGCTCAGCGGGGAGCCTGCTTCCTCCTCTCTCTCTGCCTACTTGGGTTCTCTCTCTGTCAAATAAATAAATAAAATCTTAAAAAAAAATATTTTGAGAGAGTGAGTGAGAGAGAGAACGAGAGAGAGAATGAGTGAGCAGAGGGAGGAGAGGGAGAAGCAGGCTCCCCACCGAGGAGGGAAGCTGGTGTGGGGCTTGATCCCGGGACCCGAGGATCATGACCTGAGCCGAAGGTAGATGCTTAAGAACTGAGCCACCCAAGCACCCCTACAATTCTATTCTGATATTAACTATTCAGAATTAGTGCAGACCCCACAAATCAAGGACTCAATCCCATAAGACTGCCTCTACTTTAGATACCTGTTTCAAGTCTTAGGAACAACCCATACTTTTGACCCACTGGCTATAAACCAGGGATTCCCACAACCCTCTGCTCAGATTCAATCATTTGCTAGAATGGCTCACAGATCTCAGAAAAAACACTTTACTTACATTTACCAGTTTATTATAAAGGATACAAGTGAACAGCCAGATGAAGAGGTACATAGGACAAGGTCTGGAAGGTCTCCATCACAGAAACCTCTGTCCCTGTGGAGATGGGGTGTGTCACTGCAGGTGGATATATTCACCAACTTGAAAGCTCAGCAAATCTCATTGTTAAAAAAGTTTTTATAGTGTTCAATATCCAGCACCCCTTTTCCTCCCTGGAGGTTGAAGAGTAGGTCCAAAACCAAAAGAACCAAAGGTTCCTAACCTTTGCTCCTTTAGGTGACCAGCCCCATCACAGGGCCATCTGGGGGCCCCACCCTTTCACCTCATTAGCATAAACTCAGGTGTGCTTGGAGGAGGCTTGTTATGATTAAGGGAAGACATTCTGTCACTGAAGAAATCCAAGGGTTTTAGGAGCTTCTTGCCAGGCATGAGGAACAAAGCCCAAATATATTCTTTATTGTACTACAGTTGGAAAGAAGTAAGAGAAAATGAATTAATTAATGGCTGTTACTTTAAATAGCCTTATCTCAAACCTTTAAGAAGCAAAGACCATGACTTCAATTTTAATTGTCCTTTGGTATCAACCATTGTGCCAAACAAGTAATCAATTGATAATAGTAATACCTTGCATTCATGGAATGCTTCATAGCTTTACAAATCATCTCAAATGTATTATCTTCTTTGAATCTCACACACTTGTAATGGTCAACATTTTACTGATGATCAAACTGAGGTCCTGAGATGTTAAGTTACTTAGCCAGTAAACATACCTTAGAAGAAGCAGAGATATAATACAAACTCAGTTCTTCTGATATAAATTCCAGCCTTTGTTTACTTTGCCATAAAAGATACTAAACTGTAAGATAGGTGACTTGTTCTACCTGGGTTGGTCCTAGATCATTTAATTTCTCTGGGTCTTATTTTCTTTATCTGAGAAATGATCATAAAAGGATTTTCATTTCCAAATCTTAAGATTCTATTATCTCTAAATTTTCTTCTGGTTTTAAAGTAACATTTAATATCATTTAAAATACCACAACAGTTGGTTTTTCCTTTGCACTGAAATGTCAACAGTGGAGATAATAACCATATTTCCATTTTAGAAATATTCCTGGAAAGCCACTAATTTAGGAAAGACACAACATTTAGTAACATTGGTAAATCCCACTCGTTTCCATTAAAAAAAAAAAAAAGCAAACACCAAACACCTGTGTTTTTAAGAAAAAGTATGTAATATACTTTACTAATTAGTTTTGGTGAAGAATAAGTAGGGATAATTTTGACTCCCATGACATGATACTTGTTAAAGGAGTACTCTAAAAGTAGAGGGGATGTATTTGTGAAATATTCTTGACTTCAGGAACATTTCAACCAGACATCTACTTCTAAGACAACTAACATTTCTCTCTTAGAAATTATTTGAATCTAAAAAAAAAAAAAAAGAAATTATTTGAATCTGCACAATTTTCTTCTTCTTTTCTATTACAGGATATGAAAAGCTTGTGGTAGGCTGAAATACTTCTTCTTCTTGTTGACTAAATAAAGAAATAACAAGAGCCAGGCATTGGAGGGGAGGTTAAGCTAGTAGGTAAATTCTACTGTTTTCCAACATTGAGATTCTACAGTTTCATTTTTTACCCTACCCTAAAATTCATGGTCCCAGTAATATGAGATGTCTATAATTCATTTTATAAAGTCTCTAAATTCAATATACTAATTTGAAAAGAAGCCTACTCATCTCCACATTTGATAAAATACTTTTTCCCCTCCTTTTAAAAAAGTGTCTCCATGCAAATTTCTTATGTAATTACATAAAACAAATGCTTTGGAACACAAGGCTCATAGCCTCATTATAGGCATTATAGGCCTCAAACATTTACTGTCACAAACTATTCATTTGCCTACACTTTGCAGATAGATCACTGATCTACAGTAATTACTCTTACAGTGACATTCTGTAATCCTTTTTTGGACTGCTATACTTAGTCAAATATTTATTGAATGCCTACTATATGTCATACACTATGTTAATCATTTAGTTTCACAAAATTCTTAAAATAAAAAAGGCCATTCACTGCATTTTGGTTAACTTTACCCTTTTGTAATGAAATAAAAGGTACTTCCTTTATTTCTCAAGCAATAAAAACCTCATTAATTCACTTTCTCAACTCCCAAGTTGCAGATATCAAATACAAGAAATGTGGTTTTTTTTTTTAAACAACCTGTTTTCCAATGGAGAAAATAATGCAATTCTGTTGCAGTGACATTAAAAACACAACACAACACAACACCCTGGGGTGTGGCTCAGTTGGGTAAACCTCTGCCATCTGCCTTTGGCTCAGGTCATGATCCTAGGGTACTGGAGCCTGCTTCTTCCTTCATTCATGCCCTCATTCATGCTCGCTCTTCCTCAAATAAATAAATTCTTAAAAAAAAAAAAAAATCTCAGGGCGCCTGGGTGGTTCAGTCCGTTAAGCCGCTGCCTTAAGCCCAGGTCATGATCCCAGGGTCCTGGGAAGGAGCCCCACATCCGCCTTCCAGCTCATAGAGCTTCCTCTCCCTCCCTCTGCCACTCTCCCATTTGGGCGCTCTCTCTCTCTCTCTCTCTCTCTGTCAAATAAATAAATAAATAAAATCTTAAAAAAAAAAAAAAGAATCTCAAAGTACGGTTTACTTGTAGCTAGGAAGAATAAATACAGAAAGATTTCAACTGAGGAAAACTTACAAACACTGAAATGAATTTGACTTTCTGCACAGTCCCAGGAAGCGGACCAGCACCAAAAGATCAAAGTCATAGGAAAGTATATATCAGCTCAAAACAAAATAACCCCCTCTTCTGAACAACTTTTCTAACAGCTAAAGCTGGTTTGAATACTTAAATAGCTGCTCTCAGGACTACTTGCTTGGATGTTGTAAAGGAGACTGAAGCACTGGAGAGAAAGTTGAAATTACTATATAAAGTACCTGTCAACATAGATTCCGTAACTAACATTGCTATTACAACTTCCTTAAACCCGACAAAACGGGTGACGATGAGTTCTTTCTGAATTCAAGAAGCAGGGTATTCAAGGTTAGGATTCCTGCTATTTCACTTTCCCTATGACATAGCCCTTGAAAAGAGCTCGCAATGGGTCTCCTGTCCTAATGGATCTCCTGTCCAAATAAATTTGGAGGAATCTCCTGCAGAACCTCCCATTAGGAAAAACGAACCTTATGAACCTTTCTATCCTGGAATGCTCCCCCCACCCCCGCCCTTTCTTTTTGACAAGGAAGGACAGAGAATTAGTACTCGGAGGACAGAGATGTTCTCAAAGGCGGCGCACTCTTAGGAGAGGAAGTGAGGAGAGCAATTCCAAGTGAGATCCTACACTGCGTGGAGCGTGGAAAGGAAAGGAAGGGTCGGGATGAAAGGAGTGAAGGGTAGAGAACAGAGAGCGTGCCGCGGTCTCGAATAATGCCTGGTGATGGGGCGGGGCATGTTCACAGTGGAGGGAACCCAGCGGCTCGTGGGCACAGGGGCTGGAGCCGCGGAGAGGCCGAGACCCGGGCGCCAGACAGCACGCATGCGCGGGCCCGGAACCGCGGCGGTCACCGTCTGGGTCAACGGCCCGGGTTTTGCCTGGCGCCGGTCTGCCGGCACCTTCCGCCCCAGCGAGGCGGCCGGGCACAGCCTCTTCTCTTTCCCGTCGCCCAGAACCCGGCGGCCAGGCCAGTCCTACGGGACCGTAACACCGGTGTCGACGGCGGCTGCGACGGCCTCTGGGAGCGCGTGAGGCTCCGGGGTCGCTGCGGCGATTGGCCCGCCGCGGCGCCCGCTCCCATAATGCAGCGCATGGCGCGTCATTGAAGAGAGACCATGATGGCGGCGGCGCTTGGGCCCCCAGAAGTGATCGCTCAGCTGGAGAACGCGGCCAAAGTTCTGATGGTGAGTACACCGCGACCCCCGCACCCCAGTATCTGCGAGACCTTGGCTGGCACTGCCGTGCCAGGCGTTCCCGTTCCGCCGGGCTGGCGACCGGCAAGGGCCTCCAGGGAGCCCTGAAGTGGAGGAGGTGGCGGTGGCGTGGCGCAGGATTCTCCATCCTACTTTCCTTCCCTCTTGGTTCCCCCTTCTTCTTGGGGCTGTCCACTTCCCCTAGGTGTCTGGCACTCCGGTCGGGCGACGGAATAGGGTGCTGAAGAAAAGAGGGTTTCCTGTGCCACGGTCTTCACGGTATACCCTGCCCCTGAGACTGGGTCGAGAGCGAGGCGCGGGAGTGAGGTCCGGGTCATCCCCGCAGGGCTTTGGTCGGGGGCAGTGTGTGCGCCGCTGAGGAGTTGCTGCCAGGAAGGAAGGAAGGGATGGCTCAGCCCACGTGCTGTTAGCAACCCTTGTTTCCTTCGAGGATGTGGTTCCCTCAAGCTCTTTCTCCGACCTGCAACCACCTCTGGGGTAACCGCAGCCGCCAGCACGTGGAAGGACTGGCAGGAGGGAGGGAGGGGAATTTTTGGGACCAAGGTCATTGGGGCAAAACTTTATTAAGTACCAAGCTTCCTGTAGGTCGCGCATTGAGAGCTGAGTCTAAGGGGCTCCTTGACTTAGTTCTTAACACTATTCAGTGAACAGTTTGATGAGTATGTTATTTGCCCATGAAGTGTAAGAAGGCTGAGTTAAAGGATAAAAAAAATATTCCACGCAGGGAGTAGAAGTAAGGATAAACTATATTCAGTTACTCAGTAAACTGTATTTTCTGGCTCAGTTTTGTTTTTGTAAATTTTGATTTCCGTGTTCGTAGATTTTTTTTTTTTTTTTAAGTTTGAGGCTCGGTTGATTGCTTGAATTGATCCAGCCTTTCTAAGAATCGAATATCGAATACAGCTAGCTTCGTTTTATTTTGATTGATTGATTAATTGAACTTTTTTTTCCCTTTTGGTTCGGTGCTTGGATTATATGTTCGAGCATCACGTTTAAAAGTATTTGAACTAATTCTAGCATAGTATGTAGTTCCACTTATCAAGTTTTGTTTTCACACACAACATCAGATAGCTTAGGAAATTTAACTAACGAAATTGAGAAGTCTAATACTAGCAGGGTTTGCTTGCTTCCTTATGAGCAAAGCTAAGTGAATCGTTTTGTAACAAAGCTGAGTAAAGTTTTCAGACTCTTCCAAGTTAAGCCCAGAAGAAACTAGCTAGTGTTCTCCTTAATACAGGTTCTTAAAATCCCTGACATGGTATTTCCTGAAATATCTGAAAAATTTCTGGGAGCCAGGGACCCTATTTTCATTAGACTCTGGAAGCAGTATGTGACCCCCAAAAACCCTGCCTTTGTTCTTACATTAATAAGATAAAATTAGTGTCCTTCATTACTGGCCTGAGTATTAATTAGCACTTGAGTTTGCCAGTACCAGTACCGTCCCTCTTCCTTGGCAAAGCTGTTTTATCATCTGTAAGGGAGTAGCCGAGAAGAATAGCAATAAGTTCTGTTTATTGAGTGCATACTACATCCAGATACTGTGTGTGATGGTACATACTTTATTACATACTTTATTAATCCCTGCAACAGCTTTACAAGGTTGA
Organism: Mellivora capensis; assembly: GCA_004024625.1. Taxonomy (NCBI): domain Eukaryota; kingdom Metazoa; phylum Chordata; class Mammalia; order Carnivora; family Mustelidae; genus Mellivora; species Mellivora capensis. The sequence goes on from PISX010014448.1 coordinate 37,660, forward strand.
AAGAGAGTTTACGTGGCCCAAATTGCATAATTACCAAGTTGATGATTTAGGTTCAGAACTCAGATCTGCCTGTCTCTAAAGCTGGGTCTGTTTCTACTGTACCTCACCACCTCTTAGATGTGTATATATCCATTTACATACTTTTTATTTAATCATTCCAGAGGGTAGTATTAAAAAAAGTTATTAAAAGTAGGAAATTTGTTTTTAGAAGTTTCCACTTTATATTCACAAATGTGGACTACAAATGTGTAGGAGTAACAATTACTGCATTATTTCTGAGTATGAAAGCTGTATTCCAGTTTATTATTGGTAATAACAGCTCACATTTATTATATGCTTACAGTGTGTGGAGCACTATGCCAGGTACTTTTACATATGTTACCTTATTTAATTCTTACTAACTATGAGGTAGTAATTTTTTTTTTTTTTAAAGATTTTATGTATCTGCTTGACAGACAGAGATCAAAAGTACGCAGAGGCAGGCAGGGGGATGGGGAAGCAGTCTCCTTTCTGAGCAGAGAGCCAGACTCACAGCTTGATCCCAGGACCCTGGGATCATGACTTGATCCAAAGGCAGAGGCTTTAACCCACTGAGCCACCCAGGCACCCCTGTGAGGTGGTAATTCTTAACTTTCATTTTCATTTTATAGACTAAGGGGCAAAAACATGTAAATGCTAAGTAATTTACCCAAATTTGCAAGCAAAGTGGTAGAGTGGGGACGCCAACTCAGATTTGTGTGTTACCAGTTTGTGGCTCTTAACAAAGGGTAGTAGGACTAGAAAGCAAATAAATTAATTAATTTGGGTATAGTTAGGATTGTTAAATCTTCAACTATTAAGCATTAGATTATTTTTTAAAAGGTTGAATGATTTTAGCATTTATCCATCTGTGGGTCAGATGCAGTCAAATGCTCTACCACTGAGCTATACCCCCTGTGGGTCAGATGGATAGCCATCTGAGGAAATCTCATTTATAGGAAGTTGCTATATATTTTAATTGTTAATGTGTTTTGGGATTCAAAGTAATGATATCTCTCACAATCATTTTGCTTAATTTTTCCATTTGGTATCCATATATTTCTTTTATGAAATTTGGCATAGAGTTTTAGTGTGCAGAATAAACTCAAGACATCTTTTAGTACAGAGGTCTTAGTCCACAATGGATATCAGAAGGAAATTGTAAGCAAATTTTTTTGATGCAAGCATACATATTTGGAAATAGGTTTTATAGTTTTATCAGCATTTCTAAGGAAGTAGGGACCCTGAAAAATAAGAACCTAGTCTAAGCATTCTCCCTTCCATTCTACAGATGGGGAAACTGAGGTTCAAAGAGGTAGAAGTGACTTGCCAAAGGTAGGTCACAGAACAAATTAGTAAGAAGAGTGATCCAGAACCTAGATCACCAGATTCCTATTTTGGAACTTTAAAAATTTTTTTACTCACCCATGTTGCTTCTCACAGTCAATATATTATAATACTGTAAATGTTACATTTTATTGCTTGATGGGAAATTTTGAAATGTGTTTTTGGATATTGCAGTTGCTTCATTGTAAATATCTATATTCAATACTATTTAGGTTATTGGATAAGTTGCCAAATAGTGTATTAGAGCTTTATAGTGAAAAAGATATTTATTGATTTTGTAGATCTCAACATAAATAGTGATTATCCCCCCACCTCAAGTTGTAATAGGGAGTATTTTCTGTAGATGCTTGCAAATGCTCATTAATCTTCTGATTCAAGACAGTGAGGATACGTGCTAGAAAATTAATTTGAAAGTGAACAATCTAGAATGAGGATGGACTTTTGTAGGTTAGCACTTGTGCAAGTGAAGTTATCTATTTTGAAAGCATTGTGCAGATGGAAAGTTATTTAAATAGGTCCTGAACATTTCTTCCGCAAAGAAGATTCCATTTATTGGCTTTTGGTTAAGACACCTAACCCTAAATTTTTGAGAGTATATAAGATATATACTAGAGTAAGTAAAGTTGACCACACTTCAGTGCTAACAATCAGTGAGAGTTCTTCTTTATGACTGAAGAGAGTTCTTCTTTATGACTGCTTGAATTTAGTAGGTTACATTACAGATCTGAAAATTTGGTGTTGTAGACGCATATCCTGTTATTTAAAATTATAGCAGTAATCCCGGAACATATTATTTTAAAATACAGCGACAGCACACAAATACACAGAATAAAAAGTGAATCTCTCTTCTTCCTTTTCCCACTCTCAGTCCTCCCCAAGCAATCTGTATTAAATTTCAATATACCTTTTTTCCTGTGTTTTTATAATACACATTATATAGTTTTCTTTTTTTCACATGAATGAGAATACTATAAATATCCTTAATTTAGGAAATCTTGCAGATACCTTTCTGAATAGTAAGAAATTCAAGCTGTGCAGAAAGGTGTATAGGGGAAAGTACAAGTTCCCTAAGCTCCCATTTGCTTTTCAGACATGACTGTTTCTTGAGTACACGTATTAAAAATCTCTAGACAGGGTGCCTGGGGGGGCACAGTTGGTTAAGTGTCCCACTCATGATTTCGGCTCAGGTCATGATCTCAGGATCGTGAGATCGAGCCCTGAGTTCATCTCCTTGCCCAGCGCAGAGTTGGCTTGAGATTCTCTTTCTCGCCTCTGCCCCACTTGTGTGTGTGTGTGTGTGTGTGTGTGCGCGCGCGCGCACGTGCTTGCTTGTGCCCTCTCAAATAAATCTTAAAAAAAAAAAATCTCTAAGCATATAAGAGCATACGTGACATTTTAATTTTTTATTTTATTTTTTCATTTATTGGGTTTCTTTTTATTTTATTTTTTCATTTGTTTAGTTTCTCTTTGTGGATAATTATAAATCAGTAGGACCAGCACAAAACTGACACAGCCTCTACACTGCTGATAGCAATTTGACGTTTATAAACACATCAGCACAGAGAGTATGTAGGCTGGTAGGCTAACAAAACCATGTCTGAACCTCACAGAGATGGTCCTTCCCTCGCAGCTGGGACCAAGGGGTGACAGGGACCTTATTCTGAGGCTGCATTTATTGTGCCCCCGCCGCTAAGAAATACACACATCATTTTTAAACTGTATTTTTTTACATCAATGAAATTGTATAAGCCATATCTTCCTGTGCTTTTCTTTATTTATCTCCTTGTGGATGAATTGTAAACGGAGTTTGTTTCCATTTTGTGTGTGTGTGTGTGTGAATAGATATAAAATGTAGGATGTCTTTTGATTTTAGAGACATAATGGAAAAGTTTAGTGTCCTTTTAGTATTAATATCATATTTAAACAATAAACTTGAAAAACGCTTTATTTTTTTCAATTTCCTTGGTATTGTTTTCCTGGCTTGCTCAAGCTGTTAGGAATTGTCCTTTGTGAGTGTGTGTGGTGCCAATATGTTGCAGAGTACATATGTTAACTGATACTTCAAAGAAAAATAATTTACTGTAGTTGTTTTAAAACTAAAATGGATTTAATACGTGTAAATGCAGCTTTAATGAGAGTGATTTTATGATTGGTTTTCATGGTTTTTATTGTAGTGGAATCTGGTTACTATTTTGAAAGCATCTGTAAATGCTTTCAGTTACATACATGTAAATGTAGTGAGATATAAAAAATTCCTATTTCATTCTCCCATCAATTCTGTGAAGTAAATAGAAGAGATATTAAATTTTATAAAGAAGTTCGGAGATTCAGAGATGGTAAGTGATTTGCCCGTGGTCCCATAGCTGGTTTGGATTTGGAGTTAAGTCTGATCATTCATTCATTCTAGAGAATTCTTCCATATGTATTTGCTAGGCATAATGCTGTGTACGCTAAGGAAAAAGGAGAAAGACCTTATTTTGAGCATAGTCTAATGGGGGAGAAAGGCAAAACTATTAGTTGTTAGGTGGCATTATGGAAGTATATACTAGTGCTCTGAGAGTACAGAGGAGGGACATCTATGTCAGACTGAGTTGGGGACGTAAAAAGGGCTTCTGGGTGATCCTTAAGGAACAGGTGATCTTTAAGCTGAGTAGTTAATGAAGGACAAGTTGGAATTTTCCAGTTGGGTGAGGGTAGAGGGATATGTTTGTATAAAGACCCAAGAGAACCAAATGCCATGCTTGGGGAATATTTGAGCATTTATTTATTTATTTATTTAAGATTTATTTATTTTAGAGAGAGTGTGAATAGGGGGACAGGCAGAGGGGGAAGAAGAGAAGCACAGTCCCGGCTGAGTGGGGAGCCCAGTGAGGCAAGTCTGGATCCCATGACCCCAAGATCATGACCTGAGTCGAAACCAAGAGTTGGATGCTCAACTCCCAGGCACCCCTTGTGCATTTATTTAGTAGATATTTCCTGAGCCCTCCTATGTTTAAGTTACAATGCTTTTATTTTTTTGTAACCAATCATGAACATGTCATAAATTTAAGAATTTTGATTGTAGCATTTACTTTTCTTATTGGAAAGATGCATTATATTGAGTAAGCATTTTTCTTTCTATTTTTTTTTTTAAAGATTTTATTTGTTTATTTGACAGACAGAGATCACAAGTAGGCAGAGAGGCAGGCAGAGAGAGGGGGAAGCAGGCTCCCTGCTGAGCAGAGAGTCCGATGTGGGGCTCAGTCCCAGGACGCTGGGATCATGACCTGAGCTGAAGGCAGAGGCTTAACCCACTGAGCCTTCCAGGCGCCCCTTTTCTTTCTATTTTAAAAAGATTTTATTTATTTGAGATAGAGATAGCGAGAGAGAGCACAATCCGGGAGGAGAGGGAGAAGCAGGCTCTCCACTGAGCAGGGAACCCAATGCTGGGCTCGATGCCAGGACTACAGGATCATGACCTGAGCTGAAGGCAAACACTTAAGCAACTGAGCCACCCAGGTGCCCCCATTTTAATTTATTTCAATTTTGTCTTTTAGTCCCTGTTGTGGCACTAGTAATTTTTTCCCAAAAATTAGTTAGTGGGGAATTTTTAAAGTTCAATTAAATATGTATTTCACATTTGGACTCATAACTCCACTAATTGAAACATGGCCACTGATCCAGAGAAATGTGAAAAGACCTTTGAAAAAGGCAGTTGATAAAATTTAACAGCCTTGGGCGCCTGCATGGCTCCGTAGGTTAAAGCCTCTGCCTTCGGCTCAGGTCATGATCCCAGGGTCCTGGGATCGAACCCCACATCAGGCTCTCTGCTCAGCGGGGAGCCAGCTTCCTCTCTCTCTGCCTGCCTCTCTGCCTACTTGTGATCTGTCTGTCAAAAAAATAAAAAATAAAAAATAAAAAAAAATTTAACAGCCTTAAAAATTGAGTAAACTAGGAATTGACTTAAAAAATACAATAGTTATTTCAGACCACTAGTAAATGGTGATATTCTTAAGAGTGAAATAGGGAGTTGTAATATAATTATTACTTAACACTTGGAGGGCCTAGCTGATACAGTAAGATAAGAAAAAGGAGTAAGTGCAAATATTGGAAAGGAAAGTAAAAAAGATAGTTATTTGCAAGTGATATCCAGAAAAAGAAATCCAAGGAAATTAAACTATTAGAACTATTAGAGTATGGGGACGCCTGAGTGGCTCAGTTGGTTAAGCAGCTGCCTTCAGCTCAGGTCATGATTCCAGGGTCCTGGGATCAGAGTCTTTTATCTGGCTACTTTCTCCCTCTGCCTGCACTGCCTGCCACTCCCCTTGCTTGTGCTCTCTTTCTCTAACAAAGAAAGAAAATCTAAAAGAAAAAAAAAAAAAAGAAATTCTAATAGTTGTTTGGTAGTGTGACCAGACATAAGAGAAATAAACCAATTATGAAATTTCTTTTATATCAACAATAATCAAGTTAAAATTGGAAAAAAAAAGACCTCATTCCTTCAGTTATAAAAACTGTGGGAATAAATTATAGGACACTATTAAACATTAAACACTTAAACATGCAACTTTTTATGAAGAAAACTAAATAGTTTATTTGAAGAATACAAAAGGAAATCTGAATTAGATGAAGGCTATGTTCATCATTTCAAAGAATTAATTTGGTGAGGTGACAATTCCTCCCTCATTGATCTGTAAGTTGAATGTAATGTCAATCAAAATCTTTCTTTCCTCTTCACCCTTTTTTGAGGTGGGAGAAAAATGTGACTAATTAATTAGAAAATATATCTGGAAGAACAGTTGTATGAGAATAATATTTTTTAAAAAGGAAAATGAAGGGTTGGGGGCACTTGTACAGTTATTAAGATTTATTCAAAAGCTACAGTAATTGAGGGGCACCTGGCTGACTCAGTGGGTGGAACCTGTGACTCTTGATCTCTAGGTCGAGTTCAAGACCCATGTTGGGTATAGAGATTACTTAAAATCTTTAAGAAAATAAAATAAATAAAATAAAAAACAATTTTTAAAAAGTTACAGTAATTGAAACTTTGTAGTGCTAGCATGGGAAAAGAATAGAAAATTGAAATACTGATCTAAAAACAGAACATTGGTTAAAATGATGTAACGTAAGAGAAAGACAAAATATGCTTTAAAGCTAGCAGAGGTATAAAAAGTTACAACTTTTAGGGGTGCCTGGCTGGCTCAGTGGGTTAAAGCCTCTGCCTTTGGCTCAGGTCATGATCTCAGGGTCCTGGGATCCAGCCCACATCAGGCTCTCTGCTCAGCGGGGAGCCTGCTTCCTCCTCACTCTCTCTACCTACTTGTAATCTCTGTCAAATAAATAAAATCTTAAAAAAAAAGTTACAACTTTTTGGTAGATCGTTGAATCTCAAGAAATGTAGGTCTAATATATTGTAGTGTTACTTTTTTTTATAGAAAGATCAGAATGGACATGGAAAGAACCTCAAATTGGGGGTAAAAAGTGAAGGACAGAATATATGATCTTGTTTTTGCTTTCTAAATAAAATCTCTGCATATATTTGTATATGTATAGAAGCAGAATTGGAAGATATATACTAAATTTTTAAGAATGGGGGTCTAAAAAAAAAAGAAAGAAAGAATGGGGGTCTAGAGAATGGGATTGGAAGTGGGAAGAGTCCTTTCTACATTTCAGTATAGTTTGAATTTTTTACAATATAAACCATCAGATCACACATAATTAGTATGTCATTCTGATAAATTTGAATGTTGCATGTATTTTTAAAATCTGTGATTACTTTCTTGACTATTCTGTATTTATCTCAAAATTAAAACTGTCTCACGGCTGAGGCTGAATAGAAACCATATTTGTAAATCAGGTCCCATTTCTGCAGTTTTCTTTAATCAGTGCTAATTAAGGATAATCTTGCTAGCAAATAAAAGGAAAAAAAGGATTTTGAGAAAGAGCTATTAGAAAATCAATAAACTTTATTTTAGAGAGGGGATATGGATTTATTCTCACACCAAGTTCTATTCACCTATAGTCGTGGAAAAAATTAGGCCCACTATAAAATGACAAAAAGAGAATATACTAGAGTAGGGGCTTTCAAAGTTTAGAAGGAGCATAATCATTCTTAGGGTGTTTTTTGTTTTTTTTCAAAGATTTTTATTTGATAAAGAGATTGACAGCAAGAGAGGGAACACAAGCAGGGGGAGAGGGAGAGGCAGTCTTCCTGCTGAGCAGGGAGCCCTGTGCGGGGCTCCATCCCAGGACTCTGGGATCATGAGCTGAGCTGAAGGTAGACGATTAACTGACTGAGCCACCCAGGCACCCCAAGGTTTATTGTTAAAACTAGAATGCCGTCTTCTGTGTAAGGGTTCTGATTTACTAGGCTATGTCTCATTTCACTCTCCTATCTTTAATGGCTTCCATAATAGGGTTCTGAAAGTTCAGCGTGGTTGTTGGCCTCTGCCTCATCTTCCAGCCATAAGCCAGATCCTGTCTACTTTTTTTTGTTTCCCAGCCAGCGCTGGCTACATAATTTGTGGGGCCTCATGTAAAATGAAAATGTGGGGCTCCTTGTTCAAAAGGCAGGGAAGAGGTGCCATTAGAGTCTTTAAAATATAACGCTCTTTCCTTTATATTTTATACTTACAAAATGTAATAGGACTAATAATGCTTTCTGGGTAACAGCAAACATATAAATTATAAAAGTATTTTGGTTTAATTTTATGTGGAATTTTGATTGGTCATAAGATATTTTTGGCTTTTCTACAAATTTATTAGGTCATCAAAATTTTTACTTTTAGACAGTTTATTTTCAGTTGCTATAATTGAAAGTGATGTCATTTGCTCTTGGCAAATGCAAGATTGTAAACTTTTTTTTTAGTATTTTATTTATTTGACAGAGATCACAAGTAGGCAGAGAGGCAGGCAGAAAGAGAGGAGGAGGCAGGCTCCCCACGGAGCAGAGAGCCCAATGTGGGGCTCCATTCCTGGACCCTGGGATCATGACCCGAGCCGAAGGCAGAGGCTTTAACCCACTGAGCCACCCAGGCGCCCCAAGATTGTAAATTTCTGATAATTATTTTGAGTAGGATCTTTTTATTGTTGCAGCTATTACCAGAGTTAAATTTTATAGGCTGTGACAACTTTGGGATACATTTCTGATTAGTTATAAATACAAATTTTAGCTGATGAATCTTACAGAACTTTTTTTTTTTTTTTTAAGATTTTATTTATTTCTTTGACAGAGACACAGCAAGAGAAGGGTACACAAGCAGGGGGAGTGGGAGAGGGAGAATAGGCTTCCCACTGAGCAGGGAGCCCGATTCAGGGCTCGATACCAGGACCCTGGGATCATGACCTGAGCCTAAGGCAGGTGCTTAACGACTGAGCCACCCAGGTGCCCCAGAACTTTTTTTTTTTTTTTTTTTTAAAGACTTGGTACTGAATTTAGTTTTAAATGTAACTTTATACAATATTTTAATGTTTCTTTTGACAGTTCTTCTTACTTGTAGAAGTCATAGAAGAAACCAAAAGTAGCTTGTTTAATGATTTATGATTAAATTTATATACAATGAAAGATGTGTTTTTAATGCATCCTGCCATAATATCCTTCAGTTATAAAAGAAAAATAAAATTGTCTTTCTGATTAATACATGGTTTGTCCAGAGCTTTACACTCAAACAGTATCTTTTCTGTTGAATGCAATGATTTCTAAATTTAATTTTTATTTCCAAGCCTGGAGATGCTTGATTTGCTGTAGAAATTTTGAAAACCAGACACTCTAAACTCTGAAGGATTCTAACAACTCCCTGAAATGCTTTATTGCAGTGTCTGTTTGTATAATTTTCTTCTGTAATTTGCTGACAAAGTTTACTCCTTGAGTTCTTGTCAGTGCTTAGACTGGAAAGTTATTGTTGGTGTAGGTATCTTAGGGACAGGGTTGGGTCATGAGCAGGCAAGTGACTTCCCATGGTGGTAGGTCCTGGAGTGGCTGCTGGTTGGGCCCAGCTTTGTCCATAGCCAGTTGGGGCTTGTGGCACTCCAGACTGTCTTGAGGCATGTGTATGTGTCCCAGGCCACCATCCTGTCTTCACAGCTCCTACACATGCTCTCTTGTCCCATTGGGCTTCACCTGCAAAACATAAATTCAAAAATAAAATTATTAAGAATTTATTCTTAATCTTATTCTTATGCTGTCAAAATGGCATTAGCAGAGTATCATGTTAAACATAGGTCACACACACTTGAAGCTGGCCTTAGGCTACAGCTTGCCAGGCATTTTGAGTTGCTCCCTCCTTCTGGAACCTTAGATGTATGTATTCCCTTGTCTTGGAACATCTTTCTCCTCATTCTGTCTAGTTAACGTTAACTCTTCAGATCTTAATGTAGTTGTTTACTTTATCAAAGAAGCCTGACCACTCTTAGGTTAAATAGTTTTTTTCATAACATTGTCTACTTTAGTAATACTTATTATACCTGCCATTTTATGGTATTTATTTGATTGTATGACTGACTCATCTACTGGATTGTAAGCTCCATGAGGACAGGGGCTCTATTTGTTTTTGCTTGTCATTGGCTCACTATTGTGTCTGAAGCATCTAGCACATTGCTTGGCATATAGTAGGCATTTGGTAATAATTTATGGACTGAAATATAGGAACAGATTACTATAGGGGAAGGCCTAGAGTATAGTGGTAGGTTTCAGAGACAGATTATGCAATAAAACTGAGGTTTTATTGATGCTTGCTTTTTGCAAGGTTTTGAGTAAGTTTTTATATTTCCAGCTTCTTAAATTAAATTCTTCTATTGCTTTTTTTCTGTCTCAGACATACCAGCCCTCTTTTAAATCTTTCACTTTCCTGTTCTTCATCCTGCTCCAGGACCTTTCATATACTTAATTCCTCTGCCTAGAATGTTCTTCACTTTCACCTAATCCTTAAGGTCTCTCCACAGTCACTTTTAGGAAAGCTTTTCTTAGCTTCCCTAAAAGGTGAGATTCATCTGTCCTACACTTAGATAACTGTGTAGTTCTTTCATAACACTTACCATATTTGAAATTTTACATTTATTTGTGTGATTAACGAATAAATGTTGGTCTCCCTAGACTCTAATATGTATTAGTTCAAGGACCTTGTTTACACATTATATTTGCTCAGTAGTATTTGTTGAGTGAAAAAAAATGCATAAATAAATGAGGGAGCACTATGAGATGAACCTAGAGAAATAGGCAAGGACTGGGTTATCATAGGCCCTTATTTGCCATAATAATTTAGCTTGAATTCACTCAGTAGTGATGACTTGAAAGACCTCTGGTTTGATATGTGAAAATCGGACTGAGGGAAGCAAGATGGGAGGTAGAAAGACCAGTTAGGAGGCTGTTGAAGTTATTCAGCAAAGACTTGATGAAATTCTGAACAAAGTTAGGGTATAGGGGGATAAATTAATATTTTTTAAAAAGCTCTAGGGTGCCTGGGTGGCTCAGTGGGTTAAAAAAGCCTCTGCCTTCGGCTCAGGTCATGATCTCAGGGTCCTGGGATCGAGCCCCGCATGGGGCTCTCTGCTCACTGGGGAGCCTGCTTCCCCCTCTCTCTCTGCCTGCCTCTCTGCCTACTTGTGATCTCTCTCTCTCTGTCAAAATAAATAGATAAAAAAAAAAGTTCTAATGCCACAGTGACTCTAATGAGAAAGGAGAATGACTACATATTTGGGGGAAGCCGGGAATACCTTACAATGGCTTGTAGAAGCTCAAAATTTCTCAACTTTTTTCTTAAAATGGTCAGTGGAAATTTCATTCTAATTTGTAGTATATTCACATTTTAATATAAAATTATTTGACCCCAATCTTTGAATAAGATTAATAATGTTAAAAAACTGGCCTATATTAGTTCTTTGGTTTTGTGGCAGGGGTTAGAGAAATAAATAAAAAACAGCAGTAGGAGACAGAGGAGTCAAGATGGTGGAGAAGTAGCAGCTGAGACTACATCGGGTAGCAAGAGATCAGCTAGATAGCTTATCAAACCATTGCAAACACCGACAAACACAATGGGAGATCGAAGAGAGGAAGAACAGCAATTCTAGAAACAGAAAATCGACCACTTTCTGAAAGGTAGGACCGGCAGCGAAGTGAATCCAAAGCAACGGGAAGATAGACAGCAGGGGGAGGGGCCGGCTCTCGGCAAGCGGCGGAGCAACGGAGCACTAAATCGGACTTTTAAAAGTCTGCTCGACGGAGGGACATCGCTCCAGAGGCTAAACCGGGATGAAGCCTACGTGGGGTCAGCGTGGCCCCAGGTCCGGCGGGGTCACAGAAGGATCAGGGGTGTCTGAGTGTCACAGAGCTCGCAGGTATTAGAGCGGGGAATCTGGCTACAGAGACAGAGCCGAGGAGTGAGCTCTCAGCTCCGGGTTACCTTGAACCGGTCGCAGGCTGGGTGAGCTCGGAGCGCAGCCGGAGGCCAGGGAGATTGGAGAGATTGAGGGCGCACTGAGGAGTGGGGCCCCGAGCTCTTGGATCCTCCAGGCCGGAGATTGGGAGGTCGCCATTTTCATTCCCGTCCTCCAGAACTCTACGGAAAGCGTTCAGGGAACAAAGCTCCCGAAAGCGAACCCGGGTGGATTACTTAGCCTGGCCCCCGGTAAGGGTGGTGCAATTCTGCCTCTGGCAAAGACACTTGAGAATCATTACAACAGGCTCCTCCCCCAGAAGATCAACAAGAAATCCAGCCAAGACCAAGTTCACTTACCAAGGAGAGCAGCGGAATTCCAGAGGAGGAGAAAGCAAAGCACGGATTTCATGGCTTTCTCCCCATGATTCTTTAGTCTTGCAGTTAATTTAATTTTTTCTTTAATTTTTTTTTTTCTTCTGCTAAATTTTTTTAAACTTTTACCCTTTTCTTTTTTAACATTTTTAACTAGTTTATCTTAACAATACCTTTCCAAAAAAATAATAATCTTTTTTGAACCTTCATTATTACAGTCATATTTTATCCTTCATAGTATTTAACTTTATTTTTTGTATACACATAGGGTTTTTTTCTTCTAAAAAATTTGGGGTACAACTTCCTCTAGTAGATCAAAATATACCCTAAATCTAGTTCTGGGCTTGTTCTAGTTTCCAGCCTCAGCAAATTCTCTCCACTTTCTTTTTCTTTATTCTCCCAACCAACTTATTTTATCAACTCCTTTTTTTAGAAATTAAAAAAAAATTTTTTTTTCATCTTTATAGGCATATTCCATCCCTTCATTGTGTTTACCCTTATATACATTTTTCATTCTTTAAAATTTTGGGAGTAGTTTCTTCTAAGAGACCAAAATACCCCACAATTAAGTGGGTGACCCTGTTCTAGTCACCAGTCTAATATATATATATTTTTTCTTTATTTGTTTTCTTTTTTAAATTTTTTTTTTCTGAACTTCTTTTTATCCCCTTTCTCCCCCCCACAATTTCGGGTCTATTCTGATTTGCTTAAAGCGCATTTTCCTGGGGTCTTTGCCACCCTTTTAGTATTTTATTTGCTCCTTCATATACTCTTATCTGGAAAAAAAATGACAAATTGGAAAAACTCACCACAAAAAAAAGAACAAGAGGCAGTACCGAAGGCTAGGGACCTAATCAATACAGACATTGGTAATATGTCAGATGTAGAGTTCAGAATGACGATTCTCAAGGTTCAAGCCAGGCTCGAAAAAGGCATGGAAGATATTAGAGAAACCCTCTCTGGAGGTATAAAAGCCCTTTCTGGAGAAAGTAAAGAACTAAAATCTAACCAAGTTGAAATTAAAAAAAGCTATTAATGAGGTGCAATAAAAAATGGAGTCTCTTACTGCTAGGATAAATGAGGCAGAAGAAAGAATTAGTGATATAGAAGACCAAATGACAGAGAATAAAGAAGCTGAGCAAAAGAGGGACAAACAGCTACTGGACCACGAGGGGAGAATTCGAGGGATAAGAGACACCATAAGATGAAACAACATTAGAATAATTGGGATTCCAGAAGAAGAAGAAAGAGAGAGGGGCGCAGAAGGTATTTTGGAGAGAATTATTGTAGAGAATTTCCCTAATATGGCAAAGGGAACAAGCATCAAAATCCAGGAGGTGCAGAGAACCCCCCTCAAAATCAACAAGAATAGGTCCACACCCTGTCACCTAATAGTAAAATTTACAAGTCTTAGCGACAAAGAGAAAATCCTGAAAGCAGCCCGGGAAAAGAAGTCTGTAACATACAATGGTAAAAATACTAGATTGGCAACAGACTTATCCACAGAGACCTGGGGCAGGCCAGAAAGAACTGGCATGATATATTCAGAGCACTGAATGAGAAAAACATGCAGCCAAGAATACTTTATCCAGCTAGGCTATCATTGAAAATAGAAGGAGAGATAAAAAGCTTCCAGGACAAACAAAAACTGAAAGAATTTGCAAACACCAAACCAGTTCTACAGGAAATATTGAAAGGGGTCCTCTAAGCAAAGAGAGAGCCTAAAAATAGTAGATCAGAAAGGAACAGAGACAATATACAGTAACAGTCACCTTACAGGCAATACAATAGCACTAAATTCATATCTCTCAATAGTTACCCTGAATGTTAATGGGCTAAATGCCCCAATCAAAAGACATTATCAGAATGGATAAAAAAACAAAACCCATCAATATGTGGCCTACAAGAAACTCATTTTAGACCCAAGGACACCTCCAGATTTAACGTGAGAGGGTGGAAAACAGTTTACCTTGCTAATGGACATCAGAAGAAGGCTGGGGTGCCAATCCTTATATCAGATCAATTAGATTTTAAGCCAAAGACTATAATAAGAGATGAGAAAGGACACTATATCATACTTAAAGGGTCTGTCCAACAAGAAGATCTAACAATTTTAAATATCTATGACCCTAACGTGGGAGCAGCCAACTATATAAACCAATTAATAACAAAATCAAAGAAACACATCATAAATAATACAATAATAGTAGGGGACTTTAACACTCCCCTCACTGAAATGGACAGATCATCCAAGCAAAAGATCAACAAGGAAATAAAGGCCTTAAATGACACACTGGATCAGATTGACATCACAGATATATTCAGAACATTTCATCCGAAAGCAACAGAATACACATTCTTCTCTAGTGCACATGGAACATTCTCCAGAATAAATCACATCCTGGGTCATAAATCAGGTCTCAACCAGTATCAAAAGATTGGGATCATTCCCTGCATATTTTCAGACCACAATGCTCTGAAGCTAGAACTCAATCACAAGAGGAAATTTGGAAAGAACCCAAATACGTGGAGACTAAACAGCATCCTTCTAAAGAATGAATGAGTCAACCAGGAAATTAAAGAAGAATTGAAAAAAATTCATGGAAGCAAATGATAATGAAAACACAACGGTTCAAAATCTGTGGGACACAGCAAAGGCAGTCCTGAGAGGAAAATATATAGCGGTACAAGCCTTTCTCAAGAAACAAGAAAGGTCTCAAATACACAACCTAACCCTACACCTACAGGAGCTGGAGAAAGAACAAGAAAGAAAGCCTAAACCCAGCAGGAGAAGAGAAATCATAAAGATCAGAGCAGAAATCAACGAAATAGAAACCAAAAAAGCAATAGAACAAATCAACAAAACTAGGAGCTGGTTCTTTGAAAGAATTAATAAGATTGATAAACCCCTTGTCAGACTTATCAAAAAGAAGAGAGAAAGGACCCAAATAAATAAAATCATGAATGAAAGAGGAGAAATCACAACCAACAACAAAGAAATACAAAGAATTATAAGAACATACCATGAGCAACTCTACGCCAACAAGTTTGACAATCTGGAAGAAATGGATGCATTCCTAGAGACATATAAACTACCACAACTGAACCAGGAAGAAATAGAAAACCTGAACAGACCCATAACCAGTAAGGAGATTGAAACAGTCATCAAAAATCTCCAGACAAACAAAAGCCCAGGGCCAGACGGCTTCCCAGGGGAATTCTACCAAACATTTAAAGAAGAATTAA